>JADRCH010000209.1:3442109-3523362 GCA_019843965.1 Rhynchomys soricoides | reverse complement strand
GAAGAAGAAGAAGAAGAAGAAGAAGAAGAAGAAGAAGAAGAAGAAGAAGAAGAAGAAGAAGAAGAAGAAGAAGAAGAAGAAGAAAGAGAGAGAGGGAGAGAGAGAGAGAGAGAGAGAGAGAGAGAGAGAGAGAGACCTTTTGGAACAGGGACAGTATGTAGTAGTTAAGATGTAGCTAGTCTCCTGGTATCATGGCAGATCCACAAGGATTTGCCACCAAAGGAATCAGACTTTGTTAAGGTTTTCAAGATTAGGTTTTAGTTGATGTGCCTAGAGATTGAGTTATCATTGTTTCTGAACTAAGTTTGTGTTGCACTTACCTTCACATGGTGTCTCGTCTGGGTTCCAGAGAGAAAGGTAGAGCAGCTAAATATGGGTTTGCCTGATGTGCACCACAAAGGCCGTGGGGGATTTGAAGCATAGGACTGGCATGGTAGTGACCTGTCAGTGGGAACCTAGTGAGCTGGGTGGAGAGATCGTGGAGCTCTGACTCAGAGCTCCATGAGATGAAAGTAGGCTGGCCATTGCCCGCCAGTTCATGTCTGGTCAGCCTGCCAGGGATGAGAGAACCAGGGCATAATGCGAGAACACGCTGCTATCTACCATCTTTTTGTTTTTGTTTTTGATTTTTGAGACAGGGTTTCTCTGTACAGCCCTGGCTGTCCTGGAACTCACTCTGTAGACCAGGCTGGCCTCGAACTCATATACCATCTTTTTTAATATTTGCCACAACATGTTTCAGTCCACTGTTGGGTTGAGCTTCTCTGAGGACAGTTATGTCTGCAAGGACAGCTCCT
Organism: Rhynchomys soricoides; assembly: GCA_019843965.1. NCBI lineage: Eukaryota > Metazoa > Chordata > Mammalia > Rodentia > Muridae > Rhynchomys > Rhynchomys soricoides. The sequence continues at coordinate 3,522,565 of JADRCH010000209.1, read as the reverse complement.
GTCTGCAAGCATAACAGAGTAAACGTCTAAATTTTAGGTATCTCATATAATAACCTGTTTCAGCTATACATTTGGCAAAATGGAAAGCAAAACACTAAATTAGATAGATTCGTATCAAATATTTCAAATGGTATGTTTTCTAACTTTGCATGGTACCACATCTTTATTTTACCCTTAGTTACATTTTAGATCAGTATACTTTATTGTTTTCTACCTTTTATTATTTATGCACCCCCTCCCCATCATCCAGGGAGTTTTGCTATTCAAGCATGTCTTTAATTTGTTCATGTTTCGTGAACCCCACTGTTACTGCTACATGACATCATCAACTTCCTTCTGGTTTATAGCAGCTGATCATCAATTTTCTTAACTTTCCAAGATCAGAATTCTGTATAGTTACTGAGATGTATTTTGAAAAAGAAAATCTTGCTATGCTGTGCCCCTGTGTCAACCATTTACCTGATTTCTGTCACTTGCTTAAACAATACAGGATGGTCAGGTCCTTACCTAAGATCTGACCTCACTTTGTACAGTGGCTTCCTGTATATATCCTACAGTGCCAGTAGAGGCATCTTACTCATTTTTTGCCACCTGGTCTTATCACAAATATAATTTTCTAAAATGTCAAACATTTTCTTATTTAGATGCTTTCTAACCTTCTTAGCATTTGTATCCCTAGACGTTTTAAATATCTATAATGTGTCTTTTTATTATTTAAATATATGCCATTTTAACCTAGTTCCCCTTTAATTTAATTTCCTCAGAAACAAAAACCTCCTTTTTGTATTGTTCAACACTTTAGTAACTGTCCAAGGACATGGTCAGTGACATATTATTTTTAGTTTGTATTTCTATAGCAAAATATCTGAAATTGAATATTCCATATTGAAAAGATGTACTAAGTTCATGGATATCAATGCTAGTACTAAAGTTGCTTATAAAAACTTCTTTAGATAATACTAATCCTGTTCTGTGATAACTAAAAGTCTGAGGGAAAGCACCAATTCATTCATGAGGGAGGCAAAGTCCCAAACACCATGTCTTAATTACCTTCCAGCAGGATTACCTGCTAGCAGGTCAGGTCTACCACTGAACAACATCACACTAGGAACCAAGCTTCCAGCAAGTCAAACTCGGGAGAATAATAGCATTCAAGCCATATTCTTTATCAATATGTAGTTAAAGAATGAAAGAGGGAAAGAATTCGATTTTATCCTTCTCTCTTTCTGAGTCTTGGCTAGGTATCTTAAAAAAAAAAAATTAAAGTATCTCATGTTTCAGTCATTATTTTAGTTTCTTATCTGGGGGTGGGGGGGGGGGGAGTGGGCTCTTACCAGACTCAACAGCTGTGACAGAAGATTTTCAAATCAGATTAACTAGATATTTTCCTCATAGCAAAGAAGATCTAAGTGCTTACTCAGAGACCAAAGTTGAGGTTGCTCTGGAATACAGTAATCTGCAGCCTTTCCCTTTCATATGGCTGAATGAGGGCTACAAACTATAGGAACTATTGACTGTAACAGTTCTTGAAAACAATTATTCCATTCACTGTGGTGATGGGGATGGGGATCCCTGGTCTCTGCCTCCCTAGTTCCTGAAGGGTTAATCTCTTGTCTCTTTGTCATTAGGAAGCACAATGACAAAAAGCACCATATCTAGCTGCCAATTCCAGTAATAGTTGTGATGTTCTTAGGTGACAGGCCATCAAAGAGTAGACATCAGAATGGATTTATAATCCCATCGATATTAATTCATTCAAGCTGCACCCTGGCCAGGATTCTTCATATTAGGCAGAAAATAATTTTTTTTCTTTTTTTGGTTTTTTGAGACAGGGTTTCTCTGTATAGCCCTGGCTGTCCTGGAATTCACTCTGTAGACCAGGCTGGCCTTGAACTCAGAAATCCACCTGCCTCTGCCTCCCAAGTGCTGGGATTAAAGGCGTGCATCACCACTGCCTGGTGGGCAGAAAAATCTTAATCATTTTCTAAATGACTAAATATATTAATGCTAAAATAGGATGGGAAAAAACAGGCCATACATACATGAGGTTTAAGCAAACTGGTTCAAAGAACCAAAAGTCATTTACTAGGGAGCAATGAATTTTGACAAAAATCTAAGGATTACACAGACATGTCTCTTTATCGTTTAACATTTTCCTTAATTTTAAAATTAGTATCCTACTGTACTTGTAAGTTGTAAGTCTATTAAGCAAAGTTAAATTCATCTGAGAATAGGAACCTTCAATTGAAAATACGCCTCTATAAAATCAGGCTGTGGACAAACATGTCTATAGGGTATTTTTTAAATTAGCAATTGATGGAGGAAGTCTGGTTTTTATAGGTGAGGACATCCCTGGAATGGTGGTCCTGGACTCTGTATTAAAGCAGGCTGAGGAAGCCATGAGGAACCAAACAATAAGCAGCATTCCTCCAAGGCCTCTGCCTAAGCTCCTACCTCCAGGTTCCTGCTCTCTTTAAACTCTGGCCCTGAGTTCCTTCAATGATGAACTGTGCTGTGGGAGAGCAAGTGTAACTAATCCTTTACTAATATGTCCTAATATATATTTATTATATAAATACAATATATATATATATGTATATATATATATATATTTGCATGGCTGACAGTGGGATCATGAACAGAAGATGTTAATATAGCAATTATATTCTAAAAATGTGATTAATATATCATTTTTATGGAAATAAAAAAAATCCAATCTTAGGACTCTTATATATTTTGGCACAATGCTCCTCCCTTTCTCTATGCACATTTTCCCTCTAAAGGACACACTAAGAGTTATAGTTTTTTGCTTAGGAGCTGATTTCACAGATATAGGATTAATAGTAGCTATGACCCTCAAAGAGGGCAGTGTCAAAGGCAGCATTAACATTTTAGTGTGCACATAGACTCAAGGAAAGCATTTTATTCACAAGCTCTTATATCTTTGGTCATTTTTTTTTTCAAATATAAAATAGATTCATGCTCCTGTAAGAACAGAAGATGGTGGAGCAGAGAACCTCACTTCTGCTTGTAAATGAAATAAGGTGTGCTCAGTAGTGAAAATTCATGATTATGAATGTGTGATTACTCTTTAGCTTAACATTTTCACACTAAGCATAAATTTGAACTAGAGATGGACGGGGAGAGGAATTGAAGAGTTTGAAAAGAAAAAATAATATAAAATTAAAATAAAAAAGCTAGTATATGTGAAATTATATATTTTTGAGTGAAGAATAGTCTTGCTTGACCAATGAATGTTTCAAACACTGGCATGTGGAAAGAAGAAAGCAGGAAGGGTATTAGACAAACATCAAATTATTCAGGAAAGAACTTGTGAGGTAAGGAGCAAATGATAGTCCTAAATAGCAATCCCAACAAGGCTCACAGAAAGATGTGAGGGAAAACAGTTTTCTGACATTGTGTAAAAAGCTTTCTGAAACATTGCAATCCATGCTTTGTTAAAAAGAGAAGTCTCGTACTTGGGAGGCAGAGATAGGCGGATTTCTGAGATCGAGGCCAGCCTGGTCTACAGAGTGAGTTCCTGGACAGCCAGGGCTACACAGAGAAACCCTGTCTTGAAAACTAGAGAGAGAGAAAGAGAGAGAGAGAGAGAGAGATCTCACAAGAAGCTTCCAGTACCAGGACTGGTTATATCTACTTGAGTTGTTGACTTGTTGACCCTAAGAGGTCCCATAGGAATCTTCAGACAATCCAGGTTGTTGCCAGGATTGTAGGTTGCTCTCTTCAAATTGAAAGCAAGACCTCATTGCTGTAGAGAATACATATACAACTCACTGAACATGCAGAAGTTGAGCTGCTACCTATGTATAGCCTTCAGCCCTATATGGTGGCATCTTTTGTATATTCTACCAAAAGAGAAACATAAATACCAGCTCATGCACAAACACTTCAATTTACAATGGTGTCTTGCCTGCAAGGTATGCTAGGGCAAGAGGACAGTCTACCACCACATGGCACAGGAAGACTGTAGACACTCCTCCGAAGCTCACCTACTGCCATACTACATGGAAAGGGGTGGGCAGAAGACACCCAGAGGCCTGCCAGCCGCAAGGAGGAGCCACTAAGATGATCAAATATGTGGTAGAGAGATGAGAGAATAAAAGAAGCCAAATGACTAGAGAATTATGAAGAAAGGAGGAACTGGAGACATGGGGATGGAAAGGAATAGCCTGATATGACTAGCTTGCCCCAGCATCTGAAAGCCCAGTAAAGTCTCAGACTGTGTTGCTGCTGAGGGCCATGTCTGGGTCCTTGGATATGTTGCATCTGTCTGTGTTCAATCCAAGGTTCTAATTACCACTAAAAACCTGTGGACATCCATGGTCTGGGCTGCCACCTGGGACTATGTTGATGTCCAAGAGCTGTGCTGAGCTGGACTTGCCCCTCACTGGTTGTGGCTCTCAGGAGAACTAGTTTCACCCATGGCCAGCTGTAGCACTTAGGAAAGTGGGCCCTGCACCTCATCTAAGCAACCTAGATATGGCTCCAAGGGCATGAGCACAGAAGACCTAGTCCAGCAACTCCTCTGCCATTATGTAGCTAGCATGGGCTAAGAAGGGATCCTCTTCTCACTCAGGCTGGAAAGGTGGTCCCAGTATCATGAGAGTGGTAGAGCTGGCACCTACCCCCTTGCCTCTTGTGGTCAATGGCTACCTCAACCAAATAGCCACATGGCTGGTTGTCATTATCTCCTGCTGCTACTACTCCTTCTCCTCTCCCAGTTCTCCTCCCTCTGCAAGCTTGCCTGCGGGGACCCAGAAATCCTGCCTATTCCGCCCAGCTCATCGGCTGCTAGCATCTTTATCAATGGATCAAAACCCAACTAGGGAACAGAACCTTAGCATCAGAACCACTCCCACAGCATTGGGTGAGCTACCCAGGAGAACCTCTGGTGTAGGAGTACTGGATGGCTTACCAACATAACTACTACTCAGATGCATATATAGGGCTTTCAGTTGGCCCAGTGCATCATCTACCTCATTTATGAACTACTGGAGCATGTGTAAGAGTTGTTCCTATGAAGCCAAAGTACACAATCTCCACAACGAAGCCAGAGGCCTCAAACCAGACCAATGACTCATTTGCAATAAACATTGTGTGTGTGTGTGTGTGTGTGTGTGTGTGTGTGTGTGTGTGTGTGTGATTTGATTATTTTTCATTATTTATTTATTTTTTGGGGGGAATGGAAGTTGGCAGAGGGCAGACATGAAAAAACAGGGAAATGAGTGTCATTGGGGTGCATGGTATGAAACTCACAAAGAATCAATAACAAGTGTTTTTAAAAAATGATATGCTAGTGCAATGGTAGAACATGCTTATGGCAGTAAGCAAGCAATATCTGATTTGACTAAAGGCCTACTGCACAAGATGGAGGTGGATCTTAAACCTGACACAGCATGACTGACCAACAACCTGAGAACAGATAGCCCAGGGAGCTATAATGAAGCCACATATAATTAGAAATGTTCTAAAAATATAAAAACAAAAGGAACAAACAAAAAAGATGCAGCAATGAAATGATAAAATGACATCCACTATACTCATAGGGGAGTGTCTTGCTCAGCAATCATCAGAGAAGCTTCTACTGTAGCAGATGGGAACAAATACAGACACCCATAGCCAGATTTAGCCCTAAATAAGATGTCTTTATCACCCCCCCCCTCAGGATTTAGGAAACTGTGCAGAAGGGAATACAGAAAGCTTATAAGAATCAGAGGGGATTGACGGTACTAAGAAAAGAAGGTCTTCTCAATGAACAAGGTCAAAATGCTATGAACTCACAGAGACTTAGACAGCATCCGCAGGGCATGCATGGGTCTGCACCAGATGGGGGGCTCTAGAGCTTAAGGAGAATTGTACAAGTACCCCCATCCTTAATACAGAAGCAATTTTCAATTAATAATCAGTTGGAGATAAAAATTTAGTTTCCTCTAAGGGAGTATCACCAGAGAAAAACAAACAAACAAACTAACTAACTAACAACAACAACATACTCGAGAATAGACTGCATGTCCAGCAATAGATCACTAACACAAAACAAATTCTAGGGCATCATTGGGGGATTTTTCTCTCATAATGCCACGTCTGAGCATTTTCTTTTTTTTTAGAATTTATTATGTATTTTTCTTCTCTCTTTTTTACTCTACAAGTCCTTTGAATAAACATATGCCTTTCAATTTAGTGTTTGTTTGTTTGTTTGTTTGTTTATGGTATTCTTGAGTGTGTGAATGAGTGGGTCTCTGTTTCTTGTGCCTTCTCTTGGGCTCTTTTCCTTCTGCTTGTTTGTTTTGTCCTGTAATAGTTTTTATCTTATCTTATTTTAGTATTATCCTTTAGAAGCCTGTTTGTTTTCTACTGAGAGGATGGAAGTGTGTGCATCCAGATGGCTCTGGAGGTCAGGAGAAACCGGGAGGAATATAGGGAAGGACAACTGTAGTCACATTATAGTCTGTGAGAAAATAAAAATGTATTATCAATAAAAGAAAAATTAAAAAGAGAAAAGTCTGCTTATGAGACAACAGAGGACAATTACTTTCTTTTCTGGTAGAAATCACTTACTCTTCCTTTTTCTCTGCATTGCAAATGGCAAGATGTTCATGAAGGGAGACTTTCCTTTCCATGAAACAGGTCACCTGACCTGATGATGTGAATGACATTCATTGGAAAGGAAAGAACAGTTTGAAGATAGGCACACTTACTTGGATGTTACTGGAAACAGGAAGTCTTTTGCTAGGCTGGTAGTAAATGTTTTCGGTTGCCTGGGCACTTAGCTTTGCTATGGCTATGTGACTTTGCTATCCCAGGAAGAGAGGGCAGGGGACATTAATGGGAGCACATGTGCAGCCTTGAATTCGAACAGGCTTTTGTCTTCCACCAAGGCAGGTGTTGGCAAATTTTAAAGAACATTTACTCAAAGAACTTTCATTTAAAAATTAATGAAAAACAGAAGAAAACATTTTCAGTGCAAAGTTTATTAGACCTATATTTTAAAAATGAGACTCATTGCAATTCATTTACTTAAAAAATATCCACAGATAGCACGCACCATGCAATAGAGAGAGAGAGAGAGAGAGAGAGAGAGAGAGTGTGTATATGATATGCATGGTATTATATATATATGTGTGTGTGTTTGTGTATTGTGTGTATTTCCTAACACATCAAATAAAAATAAATAAATGTTTCAAAATTTGACATACAAAACAATCCTATTTCCAAGTTCTAACATTCAGGTTAAAAGAAAAGAAATCTAACTAATACATAAACAAAATAATGGAATACATGATTTGAAAGACTAGTAAACAGATGTCTACATTTGGATTTAAAACCTTTAGAGATGTATTGAGATGAGTTAAAAAGATCTTAAATACCTCCGTTTAATCCATTCTTATTGGAAGACATTGAAGATAATGTGACAAATTTTCAGTGAGTCTGCTATGAGAATAATAGAAGATTGTCTCTAAAGTTGTTGTGAATTCTCAAGTTAGGTTTGATAACTTAAGAGTGTGACTAGAATACAAAAAGCTTAATTTCTAAAATTGGGTGAAATAAGGCAACCATAGTTTTTATTGGTCTGCACATGTGTATATGGTGTGTATGTGTCTACAAGTCCAAGGGCTTGAATGTGCCTCATGGTCTATATATGACTTAGGATTTTTTTTGCTATGGAGAGACGTGGCGACTATGGCAAATAATGTCAAGAGAGGCATTTAATTGAGGCTGGCTTACGGGTTCAGAAGTTTAGTCCATTATTTTTATGGCAGGAAGTATGATGGCACTCAGCTAGACATGGTGCTGGAGACAGAGCTGAATTCTACATCCAGACCTGCAGGCAGTCAAAATAGTCCCTGGGCCTGGCTTAAGCATTTAAAACCCCAAAGTTCACTCTCAGTTGACACATTCCCTCCAACAAGTCGACACCTACTGCAACAAGGGCAGATCTCCTAATCTCTGTCAAGTAGCCCCACTCCCTAAGGACGAAGCATTCAAAAATATCAGCCTATGGGTCCATTCTTATTCAAACCATCACAATGTGTGATCAGCAGACAACTCAAAGGTCAGTCCAATCTTAAGCTTCTAGTCTGTTTGAGATGGCCTCCATTGTTTATAGTATGCAATCTAGCTAGCTCATGAGATTTAGTGATTCTTTCAGTCTCTGCCTTGCCCCTGTCATGGGTGCCCTGTGATTAGAGACATGCACTGTCACACCTGGCTCCTTGCATGAGTTCTGAGAATTCTCGCTCATATCCTAATGCATGACTGGTATATTATTTTGCTTTCTATTGCTGTTGTACGTACCCCAGACCAAAAAACAACTTGGGGAAGAAACGGTGTATTTCATCTTACAGCTTCTAATCCATCGCTGAGGGGAGTCAAGGAAGGAACTCTCAAGGCAGGAACCTGAAGGCAGAGAAGCAAAGACTAAGTAGGAACTTACATGCAGGATTCCTTAAGAAGAGCTCTTTAGCTTACTTTTTATACAATGCAGAGCCATCTTCCCAGAGGTGACACTGACCAGAGTTGACTAGACCCTCCCATGCTCATCATTAATCAAAATATACCTCAAAGACTTATGTGCAGCCCAATCTGATGGATGCAGCCTATCAGTTAATGTCCGTTCATTCTAATAACTCCAGTCTGTTTCTAGTTGACAAAAACTAATCCGCATACCTGGCAAGGGCTTTACCCATCTCCCTAGGCTCCTCCCTCTTTAGAACAAAATCATTTCTTTCCATTTAACCGTCACATTTTCTTAAGTATCTTTTACTAAGGATCAATTTGCAATTATTTTCGAATTGGAAAGGAGAAGATTTGTAAAGCAAACTATTGTTAGTAATATTAATAGCTACAACACTCTAAGTATTTAAAATAGAGTAATACACATACAACTTAGGAAAAGAGTTGTGTCTTAAAGGTAGCAAAGGCTCTGTTCCAGTGGAATAAAATTAATCTTGTAAGTGCCACCAGTGTGAGTCACATCTTTATGAGATGCTTAAACCTTAATTTAAAGACAATTCATGAAACATCCAAGGAAGGAATCTTTAGATAGTAGTGTCAAGGACTAGACTGCAAAGCAGGTGAGTTAAGCAAGCCATAATAAGACCATCATTCACTGAATAGAGAGCTTATAGAAAAGTGGATGGAATTTTATTTTTTTAATTGAAAGTTGGAAGATGCTATCTTTCTTGAAGACTTCCTTGAGAAAAGAAAAGCTCTTTGGTTTTAAAATTCAGCGCACAAGTCAGTATGATAAAAGCACCCATTAAACCATATATCCACAATGAAGAGTTACAAAGCAATACAGAAAACATTGTTGTTTTGTTGGCTAAGGTTTATTTTCCCATTGTAGAACAGGAACATGGGTGGTCTCCTAAGTAAAAATAATCTAAAGATTATAAAATCTAATTATCCTCTCCTTAGGTCTTGAAGAAAGAAAGGGAACAGAGCAGAGTTTTTTTTTCAGCTACAGTAGGGCATCTTTTGTATTCAACTGGAACCTATAGAATTGATTCAATTAGTCACACAATGCTAGCACCAAGCCTCATGCTAACAGTCTAAAGAACACAGAGGCTGCCCACTCAGACCTGAACCGCTGTGCATACTTCTGAATTATGCACTGAGGCCTTAAAGTCTTTGGCATCTTTTTCTCTATAGTAACCTTGGTATGAGGATTTAAAAAGTCGTTTCAAGCCACACTCTGCTATGGCTGCGTTCTCCTTAGTTCTTCTGTCATAAATGTGGATTGTATATGACATAGAGCATGCAATGTAAGTTTGCAGTCGATTGACTAATTAAAAAGCTCTGATAGGGAGCACCAATCACTATTTATGGCTCTCTCTGGCATTATCTAAACTTGCTACTGGAAAAACAATAACTGTGTGTTTCTTTATGAGCATGAGGGTGCACACAACTGACTAACTTGACTAATAACGAATACACTGAGTGCTGTGTAACATGCTAAAGCCTAAGCAATCAAGGTAGCTTATCAACAATGTCCTTTCACTCTGCCAGACACATCACGAGGAAAGGAATTTTCTAAAAAGATGCCTTGCAACTGTTCTTGGAGATATACCCTCTCCACCCTGCTACTCTATCAGTGCATAACATACATATCACTTTAAAAATCAACAATGATGTTTAACCAGATGTTATACAGTAACCTAATTTGATGGGTGCTGTTGACTTTCAGCTTGACAGGATCTAGAATTAACGAAGAGGTAAACAAGCCCCCGCTCGTGGTTGAAAGGTACATTCTTAATTAGATTAATTGAGGTCGGCTGAGCCACCCTAAATGTGGACGCTACCTTTCCATGGATTCGAGTTCCAAACGGGATTAAGAAGGAGAAGCAAGCTGACATAAGCTTTCCTCACTCTGTTCCTGACTAGTGAACCCAAGGTGACCTGCTGTCTCTACCTTCTGGGGTTGTGACTTCTCCACACTGACATATGTGTTTGAAACCATAGGTCAAAATAAAAGGTTTCTTCCTTATACTGCTTTTCTCAGATATTTTCTCACAAAATTAAAAAATTTACTGATATCCTACACTCAGATAAGACTGCAGTTTGTCTGTTATTATATGCTTAATATGTTTAACAAAACTTCTTATAGGTAAAGCATTTGTTTTTGCTAGAACCATGAAGAAGAGACTCTTTTTTTTTTTTTAACACCAAAAGGATCCTTATTTACTAAAGGATTCTTTCTTTAGTGTATGACACTATTTTAAAAGTAACAAATTAGAATTTTACTACTTATTGAACATATATTATTTGTGCTAGGTAGTTTTGTTGTTGTTTGTCAATTTGACATAGGCTAGGGTCATCTTGGAATGGGAAAGGTAAATTAAGAAAATGCTTCCATCAGATTAACCTGTAAATCTGCATGACATTTCTTGATTTAAGACTGATGTGGGAGAGCCCAGCCTACATTGGTTGACAGGTGGTTTTGGGTTTCATAAAATGCAAGCAGAGCAAACCCTAAAGAAGAAGCCAGGAAACGGTGTTCCTCCTCCCTTAGCTCCTGCCTCCACGTTCCTTCCTTGAGTTCTTGCCCTGATCTTCCTTCATAAAGAAACAAAGCTGCACAAGGAAATAAGCCTTTCCTCCTCAGTTTGTTGGGCAGTGAGTTTATAGCCTCCTAAATGGACAATGGGCCATACTACCAGTCCTCACCAAGATTTCCTAGAATCCACAAATAACCCCCCCCCCCAACACACACACACACTCAAACACACCAGTTAATTTTAAAATGCCTTTGCTAACTCAATGACTGGGCACTGCTAAACCTCCCCTGCCACCCCAGGCATAATTGGATAGAGTGGACATTGGCTACTCAAACCTAAAACTAGTATGGCTGGTTGGCTTTATCTCCTGTAGCTACTCCCTCCTTCTTCCTCCCCCCCCCAACCTCCTTGATTCTTCCTGTGTTCTACTCTAAGTGTCGCTCTCTGTCCTCAGTCATTGGTCACTGGTATCTTTATTAATATATCAAGAACCAATTGGGGAACAGGATCTTAGCATTCGAACCAATCCCTATACATTATGATGTGTATTGTCCAGTATTCCCATAGAAAAGTAAATTAGAACACTGTGTTTTAGCTACTGGCTACACTGTTGAACTCAAACGTTGGTGCACTGCTGTCTGTGTGTTTGATTTTCATGTAAAGACAAAAGAAAGTAGTATAAGTATAAGCAGCTCTACTAAATGAAATCCTGTCAGTGTTGTGTTGAAGAAGGGGGATAAAGATCCTGAGTATATCTGAGGGCTTCAGATACAATAGAGAAAACAAACATGAAAATTGGAAGATTTGAAGATCACACTGGGGGCTCTACAGGTAAAATAGTGACTGATTTAAAAAACATCAAGATGATACTATTAGTGAAAATATAATTTATATATGACTGGAAACCAGAATGTGGACAGTTATTTGATGAGATGATATCAGAGAGAAGTTTGGGGAAAAATGATAATTGTTTTCATGATGTCTACAGTTTAGTTAAAAAATAAAAGCATCAATTTGCAGGATCAGATATATTTGCACACAATTTGTGTGGTGACAGGACACAGATTTTGAAGTGTCACAACTATTTCTGCCATGTCTGTTTAGTAATCTAGAAGGCATACTTATGAATCCTTCAAAAGTAAAAAGTGTCATGATTCTGTCACTTTCAGTCTTACAGTGGTAATTAGCTTTGAGTTTTCAACATTATCTAGAATCACCTAGAAAGGTAGGTAGTTTCAATGAGGCAGTCTGGAACAGATTAGCCGTTGGGAATATCTGTGTGGGCAGATCTTAATTAGTCTCCCTGAAGTTAGAAGACACATTCTAAGAAGAGTGGGTGGCACCATTCCCTAGGCAGAGTGGGTAAAATAAGTTGACAACTACTGTTTGTACATTGAAGTGTTGCTATCTGCTCTTTACTGTTGATGTGATGTGACCAGTTAACTCAAGTTGCAGCTATCATGACTTCCTATAGCAATGGGCAAAACAAGCTCGAAGTGTGAGCTGCATAAATCTGTTCTCTTAAATTGCTTCTGTGAGTGTATTCTATCAGTTCCACAGTAAACAAAAGTAAGATATATATGGTGCACAAATTGTCCTCAATTATCCAGGATTCATTTCCCAATCATCCAAGTTGAAAACTGGAAGATATGTATCATAATGTCCATTTAGAATTACACTCAGTCAGTCATATTTCCTGCCTCTTTTGAAGCTATGATGACATCATATTTCATCTCACTGTTTACCCTAACAATTAGAAAGTTTAGTCAGAGGTAGGGTCCATAGAGTAGCAACTGCCTTTTGAGTTTAGAGCCTCAGTTCTGAGTGAAGGACAAATGGATAACTGCCAGTGCTTATACTTTGAAAACTTTTTCTAATCTTTAGGCCGAGTTGATCTAAGTTTATGCATGAGTTTCAAAGAAGAATAAAAAAGATATGAGTTATAAAGATGGTCTTTATAACTTATGTCCTTGATTTATAATACTAAAAGCCTAGTGACCATTGCTTGAAGCTTTAAACAAGTTCTTTAATATAAACTATGAATGATTCAGAACTATTCATGTACTTGGAAAGCCCAATTATTTCAGTTAAATGTGTACTGACAAGAAAGTGTCCAAGACCCAACAGTAAACAACAAAATCTTTTCACTTGTTCACGTTAAAGCATTTCCTCACTTTCTGGGATCTGATAGTTATTTTAAATACTAAAAGATTAAGAAACTTAAAAATGATTGTGAAGAGCTCACCTACATTAGAAAACAGAAGCATTCATCAGAGAAAGTCTGATGTAGAATTGGAAGGATGTGAAAGCAAAGTATAAAACAAACACAAAAGGGGGGTGAAAAATTCAGATTCCTCTGTGTACAAATTGTAGTAAATGTGCCAGAAAATCATGTTGATTGAGTTGATGCCTTCAGAATTGTAGGAAGGCTATCAGTATGTGGTGTGTAATAGAAAAGCAAAGTAGAAGGGCAATTCATACAGTCTACTAGGGCCAATGACCAAAGAACCAAACACTTTAATTAATGAACAAAAGAATTACACTCTTTAAACGACCTTGGTGTATTTGATACAACCTTCATAGCTCCAAGACAAAATCTTGATTGCTTTCTGCATTGTTTTGATTATGGGCATTAGTCTGCTTGCTTAATTAGCACACAGAAGAGTCAGTTCTTAGAGCAAAGCAGTGTAAGAGACAATTTTCAATCTTCAGTGTGGATTTTTTTTCACATGAGATCCTTAGGACATAGTTCTTTGGGTAATGGGAACACTATTTCAGTGTCTATTACTTTGAAATCATACATGTTATTATTTTACGAATTCAAGGAATAGTTTGAATGTCATAAACTTAAAATGAACATAGCTAATAGTAAAGAGTATATCAAATTGTTTAAAGATATTCTGCAAGTCCTAACAGTTTTCTCTGTTGGTGAACATTGCTTTTTCCTGTAGTTATCTTCCTTATTCCTCCTTATCCTCCTGTTTCTGCTCCACCTCCCCGTCTTCTCCTTCTCTCTGTCCTCCTTCTGCTTCTTTTCTTCGCCATCATCTTCCTGCTCTTCCTCTTGTCCAGTCTTCTCCTCCTGCCCCCACCTTCCTCCTGTTCTTTCTCTGTATCACATTTTTTATACCAATTTCATAAATCAACTTTTAGTTTTAGCAAAACATCTACTTCTTAAAAATTAGGATACATAGATAAAGAAACTAATAGGAGCCTGCTCTCTTGGTCGTAAAAGTATGTCTTAATTTTTTTAATTTAAAAAAATCCTTGAAGAAATGCTTTTCAAAAACAAAATAATTTGCATATCCCATACAGATAAAATTCCATATAGATTCAGATGGCTGGGTTTTATTCTGTTTTCAGTGACTTGAATCGGTTACTGAAATGTTGATCCCAAAATAGCTACTTGAAAAGTTCTGCATCCTCTGGTTGAAGCAGTCCTGGCAAGAGAGATTCTATCACCCTCCAGGTCTGGCCAATTGTGTTCTACCCTGGGAGACTTGTCTCAGAAAGACAAAGTACAGAGGGCAGGTTCCACCTGCTTCCTACCTCTCACGGTGAAGCAGCAAGTGGAAAAGGGTATCTGTGAAGAGTTTTGACATCAGAAATTTGTGCCTGAAAGGCAGCATTGTTAGTATAAATGGAAAACCCACAGACGCCTGAGAAGTGGCTCTAGAATGCAAATCATTTTCTAAGACATGGTTATACCCTTTATCTCAAACCACCCAGGACGAACAAAGAAAACTCTTCTTTTAGCTACTAAAGTGAGCAAAAGAAAATTCTTTAAACTGTCTCTCTCTTTTTTAAAACCTTCAAATATTATATTAATACGAATATGACAATATTAATATGGTAAAAACCTTAAATGTTTCCAACTGGCTGCAATTAAATGATCATCTGGTTTACTGTTTGGTGTGAACACAGATTCAAAGCGAAAGACCACCAATCCAAGTCATGGCCAAATTAATGAAAGCAAGCAACTCATTTAAGCGAACATTTTTAAAATTTGTACACATGCGCTGTCTCTCCCTAAAAGGGAGGGTTAAAGAGATCAGCACTGAACATGGAGACAATAAGGCTTTACAGTCCACAAATAGGGGTTTCAGTCAAGTCGGTAGGGTTACAGATGCTGAACATAATAAGCATAGGAAGCTGGTCGTAACAATGTGAAACAAAGACTTGGTTGCAAGGTGGTCACAGCAAAGTAGTCTTTATGTCTTTATATTAACTTTTGTAACAAAAGCATGGTAGCCATTTCCTGGAAAGGCGTACAGAACCATTCCTAGATAAGGTTACAGGTCGAGCATAGTCCCATCCTTGAGAAACATGTTTAATGGTAAACAGGAATGAACCTAGTTTGTCTTTACTACAAGATGGCTTCTGAGCCTAAGATGGAGGCAGGCTGGTACTTCAATGTCTCATGCTGTCCGGCCAGCATATAGTGTAGAATAAGATTGAGAGCAGACTAACTTTGAGAACAAGAATATGCAATTGCAGTGTATTTTCCAGGTGCATACTTAGGAACTTCATTAAACTACTATGCCAGTAAAAGGCAAGTTATATTTTATTCCTGCTTCTACTTCACCCAGCACAGGTAGCAGGTTCCTGTAACAGTTAAAAGACTGACATCTTATAGTGGAAATATCAGCACCAATGAATAACCTAAAAAGTAAATGAATTCAAGTCCTGTTCATAATCACTCTCTTATTTTTACATATCCCACACAAAAGAAGACATTGATTTTTCTGCTCACCAAACACTTAGTTGTCGAACATAACAAACGTTGATGCAAGCCCCTTCCATTTTTTGATTTAGTAGAGAGAATGCAGAACCTCTTAAAAATGTATTTCTAAAAACTCAGTGCTGATCTTAGATACTAAATTCTGCCACACTCTTGACTTTCCCTGCTCAGGTTTTAAATGGACTGGCAACAGTTTTATCTACTCTGTATTTAAACAAACAAGGTATTAAGAGGAGAAATGCTAGGTAGCTGCTCATGGGTGATGAGGGAGGGAATCTTGCCACAGTTTTCATTATTTTCTTCACAAATGGTTACTACACGCTGTAAGGCAGGAATTAGACTTCATACTGTTTCAATACTTAACCGGAAAGGCTTGGGCAGTCCAAATTTCAAGTCACCATAGAAAAATATTAGAGGAAAACAAATGGCTGCGGGGAAAAATTTGCAAGTCAAATTGCAGCTATTTCTTCTCCTATGCAGCAAAGTGTTCGCTTCGATTCAGAAAGGAAAACAAATAAACCAACAAAAGGAACCTCACATGCTGTGTACACCTTCCATCTACAGTCAGTCTGCAGCTGGTGTTAATTGTTGCTCTATGGCACCATTGCTTTTCTAGCAATCTGATCTAATTAATGTTTTCAAATACTTTCAGTGTATTTGTAATTTCCTGGACTTCCCTCAGACTCGTTTGCAATCTGGCTGCTAAGGCTACATTTATAATGAAATATTGACATGCTAACGTTTACTGGATGTTGTTTGTATGCATTTCTTTTGGAACTCATGATTGGCGTGATTGGCTCTGCCCTTAGATTACAGCAAGAGTCTGAACACTGGGAAATGTCCTCTTGAGGATGTTTTCTCTCTCAAAAATGTACCTTATGTTTGCATCATTTCCCACCAATGTGTTATAAATGCCACCTAGAAATGATTCAATGTCCGAAGTCAACTGCATCAGTGTTGAGCTCATCACTTGAAATACAGAGGAATGGACATAAAGACAATGGGAATCACTGAGGTAAATGGTGTTGCCACAGGATATCCCAGAATTCTGTACATGAATGGGAATTTATTTTCTAAGCATCTTCATCCTGTGATGTCAATCAATTTGGTACATGCAAAGAAACTTTGATCCAGAGAAAAATGGTGCTATACTAGAGATGGGAATGGAATCCCATTTCATATTACAATCTTCCACTTTATACTATTAGAAACTTCATAGCTATTAGATAAATTTTATAGTACCAGAAGGTGCTGTGCACGCTACTGGAAGAAAAGGGTAATAAACAATCTTACCAAACTGAACCCCGAGCATTACAATAACAACTGGCCTGGCAAGACATGCCCACAGGTGTAAGAATGTCATGGGATTATACATCCACTTCCTGATTTGATTTAAGGCCTGGTCCATAAATAGAAACCCAGAAATGATACCATTATGGGGGCCAAAGGACTGTGGCTAGATAAGTCATAGCCCTAAAGAAGAATTTATTATTATTACTTTGGTAAATGGCCATAGTATTAAACATTTATGTGCTATACACATAGATTTGTGCATCCTTTAACTCTCACCACAAAAGTTTTTGATGATTATTTGATTGTTTTGTTTTATTTTACAGTAGATAGCAATTAACAGGAGACTCACAACTGTCAAAGATACAGAGAATAAGATATTATAGAATGCATAATCTTTTTTTTTATTTTCATATTTTATTTACATTTCAAATGTTTCCCCCTTTTCAGATCTCCCCTTTGGAACCTCCCCATTCCCTCTGCCTAATGAGACATCTGTATCACAATTCCTTCTCTCAAGGTTCAAAAACCATTGAGGGAAAGAATTGGTCAGATTATAAGAGCCAGAGAGGATTGATGAATAAAAAAAAAAAAAGTGGTGTACAAACACACAGGACAGTTGTACAGGTGATATACAGCAGTTGTGACATCATCCCCAAGGTCAGTGAAAACTCAGACAAAATCCCAGCATGGAGAGGGGAGCTCGTCACACATCCTCACCCCTGGTTAAGTATCTTTTGGTAATTGATAGATGCTTGGACTGGAGGAGTTTTCTTTAACGGAGTGGTTTCTAGTAGATCAACCACATTTCAGGGGAAGGCCACAAATTCAAGGGTGGATGAGCAGCACAAATTGTATTTCATGAGTTTACAAAAGAAACAGTGAGTAGAGAAGGAGGGTCAATCAGGGAAGAGTTGGAGAAAAAGATGGTTATGACAAGAATATACAAAAGGTTCAAAGAACTAATAAAACAAGAAAATAGAAAAGAAATATATTCTCGTAGCCAAGGAAACAAACAGAAAAGTAATACCAGAAAAGGTGGTGAAGGGCAGAAGAGAAAGAGATGGACAGAAGGAAAACAATCATCTTTGTCTCTTTCACACAAACTCCTTGAAATGTCACCAATAAGACAGGGAGACAGGAACAGAAACTTTAGGAGACTCCAGGTCTCTGGTGTGAGCCAGTATCAATAAGAATAACACCACTAATCACAAACTGCCAGGCAAACATCACAGAGAGTTGCTGGATATGAAGGGTCCTGAAGAGCAGCATTGCAGTAAAACACTGTCAATCTGTGCAGGCCAGTGACTTTGATAATAAAAATTCTCATTTATCAATGCCTCATCACAATATCTCTCTCCTGCTTACCTCAATGTCTAGACAGACTCTTCAAAGGTCTTCTCCAATTCTCCTGTCAGTCTCTATTTACTTAATCCTGATAGGTATACAAGATTTGATATTTAAATAATTTTACTCATGTGGAGCTCTGCAAAATGATCGCTGACTACTTGGGAGTGCAAACTGCTGATTTTAAATTTGTTGAGCTCAGTTTCAAATGATGAGTTTGCTTAGATCAGTTCCCCATGAAGATGGAAGTCTGAGGCACTGACATGTCTGCAGACATTTTATTTTGGATCTCAAAAAGACAGAGTGAAAGAGATGTATATGTGAGATGGAGATGTGAAGAAGAAAAAATGAAATGTGTGCTATAGATTGCTGGAATGTTAAAATAAAGGTCTGGGTCTTCTCAGATTCCAAGATGCATGGCAAAAGCCTCATATCTTTGTGTACTGGATTGGCTGAACGTAGCATCTGAAAACACTAGCTATGGAGCTATTGTCTGTATATTATACCTTTCTTGGACTTACCTATGTTCTGTGACTTAGAAAAGCTCCCTGAAGCAGAGAAACAGAGTAAGCCTGTCTTTAGGTTGTTTAGTGTCAGAATGAGCAGAAATGTTCACCACTGTGGCATTAGCAATCAGATTTAGGCCAAACTGAGAGTATGAGGCATACAGAAAGCATGAGTAATAAGTCACTGGCAATTATAGTGCTGAACTTCTTGGGTTCAACACAGTTCAATTCTCTTGAAAATTATACCAAATATGAGATATAAGAACGTGTTAAAAATACATGCTATAGGTTCCACTCTTACAGGTTGAATGAGACCATGGAATTCAACAATCTTTCCTTCTGATATCAGCATATTCAACCTGTATTTTAAAAGACATAATATCTAACAAAAAATTTACAAACTCCCCTAAAGGATTCCTTGTGTTCTAGAAATATGCTACTTGTGGCACACCAACCATAATGTAAATATGGATCAATTGCTATATATCTGATAAAATTGAAGGTTGTTAGACAAAAGTCCAGCATAGGAAAAGGAGAAGTGAATAAGAAGTCTCACCTGTAACCAAAAAGGTACTTGCAACTGATACAGTTTTGAAAGAAGGAATCAGTTTTCTCCAATGGAGTGTCACTGGGCATATCAAACATGCTCCAGGAAAGGCCCCAGTAGTTGACCAGCAAAAATGGACTCCACATTTGTTTGCCTGTTTGTTTTTTGTGGGTATACTTTTTTGTTTTTGTTTTTTAGTAATTTTTATTGTTTTCATACATTTGGAGTTTTATGATTTTTGTTGTTTGTTTGTTTTAAGAGATGGTGAGGGACAAAGAGAGAACATGATTTGGGTGGGTAGGAAGACTGAAGATAAAGGAGGGAAAAGAACATCATCAAAATATATTATGTATTTTTTAAATTAGCATTAAAGAGTCTGAATAGTCCAAAGTGATAATGTCCCAGAATGAAAGAACTTCTGTATAACAGTTAGTAAAGGTTGTTCTTCTTAAATCTTAGTAGACCCTTTAGGCCACCCTAATAGTTTTTAAGAGTGATTAATTCCATGTAACTAAGTACAGTGGAAATTAAGTGAGTTATGTCACAATGGAACAATTATTACTTCTTTTACTTTATGATGCACCAATGGGTTAGAAGTAATATTGCACAGTATTTCATGTTGAGCAATACTCCCTGTCAATAACTCAGATGTTCAGTACATACTCTAATAGTTGAGAAAAATGGTGAGTCACATTTAGGCTAAGTGTCAAGGCCAATAATAGTACTTATTCTCCCTTCATCCAGATTATATCTAAGACAATATCTTTAACTCTACACAAACTAACTATAGAATTGGCATCTTAGAGTTGGCACATGTTGCCAGTCATGCTGGTATGTCTTTCATTCAGCAGTCTCAGCAACTAAATCAGCTCATTTAAATTCCCTTGTGGGAGCATGCATAATGCTATCCCTTGTATCTGCATCTGTAAACCTCTTGTGAGCCTATGATAGCAGTGGACTGACAGAACTCAGAAGGTGGTGAATGTCCATTGATTGAGTCCTTTTTGGGTGTTCATTGATATTGAAAGTTACTTTGTCATAACTGGACTTTATGGGTCCTTTTCTCTTCCACCCTTCTCCACCCCTCTTCTTCTTCCCTTTCAATGCGTTGACACTAGGGAGGAGGAAAAGAAAAAAAGGATAGATGAGAAAGAGGGTAATGATTTCATTAGGCTACTTCCTGCTCATCAGGGGCATCTAGTTCTTAGGGGTAAGTTTGATCTTTGCTATCAAGATATCTAATTTCTTCTTGCCTCTTTGTAGACCATTTGATAAAGTACCACAAAGCACAATTAACTGCAGCCAACAATAACCAACTCCAACCAACTACCATCCAGGCAACCAGCTCCCTCCTCTTAGGGTTCAAACATTTATATATCCTCTGAAAAGTCCCCAGAATTCCAAATGTCATACACTCACAAAAACTATCTGCAGCTGGCAAAATCCTGCCCCTGCTAAAGCATGAGGCAAATCATACTTACCAGCTGTGAGGCAGCTCCATATCCCACACCTGGGATTAAAATGAAAACCTATTTCTATAATATTTCTGTGTTTTTAAAGAAACCAAAATTCTCACTACACTTTGTATCCATACAAAGAAATTCATGCATATACATCTACTACAGATTTTCCTGGCTTGGATTTTCCACTTGTTTTTCAGTTGACTTATCAGACAGTGAGAACTTTCAGAAGTTCATGTATGTTCCATCTTTATATCAATTCATTTTCTATTCTGAGTGAACAGTTGTATGTCAAGAAGTAGCCCACTGTGCTCAATAGCTCCTGGTCAGCTTTACACAAACTAGAGTTATTTCAGAAAAGGGAAGTTCAGTTGAGAAAATGTCCCCACCATAATGTTCCATGAACAAGACTGTGGTGCATTCTCTTGCTTGAGGATTTGTGATACAGAGCCAAGTTTACTGCAGGCAGTGTCATGCCTGGGATGGTAATTCTTGGTGCTATGAAGATTTGCTTGTAAGCAAATGAGGAGTAAGCCAGTAAGCAGCCTCCCTCCATGGCCTCTGGTTCTATTTCTCCCTCCAAGTTCCTGCCTTGAGTTCCTGCCCTGACTTTACTGCATGATGGATTGAGAATGGAACATGAATGAGAGTTCAAAGAGATTCTCAAAATGACCAGTTCACTCTCGTGGCCTTCTGTTTATTGTTTGAGGTGTGGGATCCCAGCCTGATGCTCCATCTACCACACCTGTCTGCTGTCATAATTATCTACCATGATGGTGATGAACTGTTATTCTTCTGGATCTGGAAGTCCAAATAAATCCTGTGTTTTACCACAGCAATAGATATGTAACTAATATAACCACTAATCTCTATAATGTCTAGCTTCATAGAGCTTGAGATTTCTCTGTCTAGATGGAGATGATTTTAGGTGCTTATACTTTACTCTTGCTAGCATAATATGATTATGTGGATCATAGGACCAGTTTGAGAATCCTGCAAAAGAAATCAGTACCAATTACTTCTTCACCTACCTTTGACATCAATATTAAAAAGTATTTGGAGACATAGGTAAAGAATTAAAACATAAGACACACTCATGCAAAAAAGATAGATACACTACATAGATGATACATATATGACTGTTCTATCAAGGCCATAGTTCAACACAGTGTGAAAACGAAATGGTATTCATAGTTAGTACAGACAGGGTCGCCCAACAGTAGCCTTGTACGGTTACTATATTACTATGAAATTAAACATTAGGAAATGTGGTGATTTCCTAAAAGAATATTAGATGTTTGGGAAAGAATGCTACTAATACTAATGCTAAAAATACTAATGAAATAATATATAAAATATATTATATAATATATTGAATAATAAAATGTATGCTATATAAAATAAAATAATAAAAATAAAATAAAAATACTAACTTTTCATAGTTAAAGTATTTGATGTTTGGGAAAAAAAGAATACTAATAACCCAGGAACAATATATTCAGATATCAGTGTTGAATAAAGATATTTAAATAATTGTTAGCATTTTGTTAAGAGAAAAAAGGTAGTCAGAATTCAAGGAAACATGTGATTGCAACAGATAGATTATCCTTATGAAGCTACAGAACAAACAAACAAACAAAAATGACTTTAAAATGGGAAGGATAAAGCCAAAGTAAAAAAATAGAAAACTTCAATTTGAAATAAAAACAATTTGGCCTCAGTTGAATATATTACTAGCTAATGAAGTAACATGTCAGAAGAATGCACGGAAACTGAAATGATGAGAGAAAATGGCATGCTAAGGGAGAGTCAGATGCATAAGAGGTCATGAGACCTAACTCTTGTAAGATGTACTATAGAGAGAGGAGAAAGGGAAGGTGGAAGGAGCTAAAGAAGAACTATAATGGTTTGGAATGTCTTGAAACTGACAGAGGAACTCAACCCGTTCAGTCTATGTCAATAATTCACAAAGAGAAGAAACACAGACACACAGACACATAGACACATAGGCAGACATATACACATACACAGAGAGAGAGAGAGAGAGAGAGAGAGAGAGAGAGAGAGAGAGAGAGATCACAGCCAGGCACATCATAGCTAAATTTCAGATCATCACATATGTGTATACAAACATATAACCTTAAAGCTGCTAGAGAACCTCCAAGTATTATTTTTCTAAGGAACATCAATAGAACTGTTGGTCTGGCTATGAATCAGGACTATGAAATTCAGAGAACAATAAAACAACATGTTTGATTTTTTTGTTTCATTTTGATTTGGTTTTTGTTTAGTTTTCTTGTTGTTTGGTTAGTTGGTTTATTGTTTTAGTTTTGTTTTATTTTTTATTTTTTAATTTATGTATACGAGTATCTGCATGTACACCTGTGTGCCAGAAGTGTGTATCAGATCCCATTACAGATGGTTGTGTGCCACCATGTGGTTGCTGGGAATTGAACCCAGGACCTCTAGAAGAGCAGCCAGTGCTCTTAACTGCTGAGCCATTTCTCTAGCCCCTAGTTTTGTTTTCTAAAACACTAGAGAGAAAAGACAGTTTCCATTTTGAACTCCATACCTCATGAAAGTATTCCTCAGCAGTAAGGGCAAAATAAAGACTTTTTAGACAGACAAAAGTTAAGTGAATTCATTACCAGAATACCAACCTTTGCCCAAAATGCATGCAGTATGAAAGAAGGACTTTTTCAGTCTGAAAAAATAGAAAACAAATATTCCCAATATAAGCGTAACCCACAGGAAAGAAGGAAGAATGACAGAAGATATGGGTGATCGTAAAATGTTATTAACATTTTAATGTTACTTAGACAATGATAATTACATCTTATGTGATAGATAGAAACAGGCATTGTATGTAATAGTAAAAACAAAAGGTCTACAAAGGTTAAAGAGAAGATTTCTAAGACTTTCATTATTGTGGAAATGATGAATACATACCCAAGTGATTAAACAGATAGAGACACACAATGTATCCAGAAGAAGACCAATACAAACATATAAAACACACAACTCAAAATAGTCTTTTAATTCTACTTTTCTAGCCAAACATAGGAGGGAAAGTAATAGTGTAAGCATAGTGGCCCTTTGTGTCCCCTGAAATAAAAGACTCCCTAGATTGTATCCATCACCTGTGCTCCCTATAGCTCTTAATAACTTAGAGCTCTTTTTGGTTTGACTACTCTGGCAGCCATTTTATCTGGAACCCTGTATCCAGGTTCTCTTAGAAGTTATCTCCTAAATGGCTGTAGGTTTGTTTGCAGGAAGGCTTGTAGAATACCTCAGTTTGACTGTCAGTAGCATCAGGATAATTAGTAAAAAAGTAATTGCCTACTTATCCAATGAATGGGAGCTATATTTGAACATAGGAAGGGGGACTGAGCTATTTTTTTACTCAGACTCCTGGCTCCAACCTCCTCAGAAGCCGCCATTGTTTTCTTTATTCATGTCAGGCTTTGTTCTCTTAGGTGCCTTGGTCTTACCCAAGAACCTCAGGCTCTGGACCCATTACTTTAGATTTCTGAATGACCACTCAGCCTACTTACTGCTTACATATACCGATCCATTTAAAATTTGCTGTCACCCTCGACTCAGATGGTAAAGTTTCCCAACTGATTGCCTCTACTTCTGTTGACAGTCAGGAACTCAGGGCGATGTCAGTCTTTTTACTGGCACCAATGCCCTCTTAGAGATAAAGTCACATCACTCAAGGTCACATGCTGTGCTTCTTCCAAACCAGAAGGTCCCAGGAATCTTCACAGGGATTTATACTCTGATCACAAACCTGTCACCCCCATGTCAGAGCCTGGCCATACAAAACACTAACTGTGGAGCTTGGGAATTGTTCCCTCTGATGTTTTTCTAATAGTGAACCCTGAGTCTAATTTTCTGAGCAAGAATTATTTCATTGAAAGGCCTCTTTGTGCCAAGAAGAATTTCAAGCTTTTGTGCCACTGCCTATTTATAAGTTACTGTTTCTTGTAACTGTTTCTTGTCACAGCAATCGAAAAGTACTAAGAGAGAAATTGGTATCAGGGAGTGAGCTATTGTTATAGGCCTGACTCTGATCCTTTTTTTAAGGAATATGGAAGAATTTTGGACTTTTGACTAGGAAAGTATTTGAACACTATAAACAGACCTTAGCAGACCATCCTAGTAGCAGCTTGGAAGATTATAATACTGTGAGCAATGTGTACTCCGAAAGCCCAGCTCAGGCAGTTTCAGAGGGGGGAACCATTTTTTAAACTAAGGTAGTTACTGTTCTGGCCTTGTCCTACAAATTTGCCTTAGGATAAGCTGAAGAGTTTCCCATATTCTAATGCTCGTGATGAGGTTATTGGTAATCACTCTTCCTTGGGCCTACAATGACAAATAGAAAATGGGACAAAAATAACGAACTATAACATGTAAAGGAAGAAAGGGAACCAGGAGAATCAACCTTAGAGAGAAATGTGTTCTGATCAAAATAAAGAGGGGTCAGATTTAAGATTCAAAAGGAGTAAAGGCAGGAATGCTCTCAGGGCAGGACACAGCCCAAGCAGGCTTCCTACTAATAAAAAGGAAAGGCCTGAGGAATTTTATTTCCAAAAAAGGGAGCTACAGAGGAAAGCTTATGCGAATGGGACCCAAGGAGGCCAGGTTCTACCCCAAACAGGTAGCCAAGCGTAGCAGTTTCCTCCATGTGGTTCAGTCTTTGGAAATAAGATTATTACAAGACAAGAGCAGAGGAGTCATGGAATCTTCCTCTTTGTTTAAGGAAAATCACTGAGGCTAGGCATACGATAGAGGAGAGCTTGCATGGAAGCCTCGATACATTATGGTGGATGGCTGTGGAAGTGAAGCCTGGGCAGAACTGGAAACTCTATAATGATGTTGATGGCAGAGCCATGAGGCATCTGACAATAAGAGCTGCAGACAGGGATAAGAGTGCTTCAGTCAGCAAAGCTGGAAGGAGAGAAAATTTAAACCCTTCAATATCAGACATGGAGCTACAGTATATGTAGTTATCTGTGTGTGCTGAGTTTTGGTTTTGTTTTGTTCTAGTATTTCCTCATTATGCCCCCATTTCCCCCCATGGAAATGGTAATGTGTATCTAGTACCATCACATATTAGAAGTCCACTACTTGATTTTGATTTGATGGGGGTTTACAATGAAGATATTACTTTGTATCTCAGAAGAGTCTTTGGACTTTTAAACCATGTTGAAACTGTGAAATACTATGGGAACTTCTTAAATTGGACTAAGTGCATTTTGCTCTATAATATTACCATAAGCTTATGTATGCCTGGGAGTAGAATGTGGCGGTTTGAATGAGAATGACTTCTATAGGCTCACATTTTGAAGTTTGGTGATCAATTGGTAGAACTGTTTGGGAAAAATAGGGGGTGTAATTTTTTTAGAGACGTGTAATTGGGGACAGCTTTTGTGGTTTCAAAGGATATGGTCCATTCCTAGGCTCCCCACTACCCTTGGCTTCATTATTGTCAATTAAAAATCAAGCTGTCAGCTACTGCTCCAGCACCATGCCTGCCTGCCTGATGCCATGCTCCACATCCCATAGATTTCAACCCTCTGCAATAATTGGCCTCAAATTAAATGCTTTCTTTACATGTTGCCTTGGTGATGGTATTTTATCAGAACAATAGAAAAATAACTAAGTCTGCCAGTCAGTTTGGGAACCTATACCTACTTTCTTGTTTACACGTTTTAAAGAAAGCTACAAAGCCATGAAGGCTCATCTTGATCACCAACCTTACCCCATGACATCAAAGTGTGTAAACTAAGCTACTTCTTTGATTTTTCACCTCGTCATATACATTCTACTACAGGTAAGATTATTAGGTATTGTAATATCTCACACTTTAGAACTTATCATTGTGTGTTTAATCTAAATGAGGACAAATATCTAAACAGTGAATCATCAAGCTTCAGAACCTTTCCTGAGAATGTATCCTCTAGAATCATATCTGGGGAAACTGTCTTTGTACAAGTATCCTGTCTGAAAGCTTCACAGAAAAGTTTGTCTGAAGGGAAATGTGAAACAAGTTGGAAAGAAAAGGACAAAGAAAAATTTAAGGAATAGTGCTCCAAAAATTCTATTGAAGCCATGACAAACTCAATTGTCTATTTGCCAGATACCATTGAGAAGCACTGAGAAAATCCCCCCTTCCAGTAATTTAGATATAACCAATAATCATGAGCATGTGCACTTGTTAAGAATTGCTTCTGGAAAGGAATTAGCTCCTCTGCACTGTAGAGCTTTGCAAAATTATGTGAACAGAACCAACCAGTTATAGGAAAATACCCTGAGGTAGGAGAGAAGAGAGAAAAGAAAGGGAAAGAGAGAGAGAGAGAGAGAGAGAGAGAGAGAGAGAGAGAGAGATCATTTGGAAGGAAATCTTTACATATGCATGAAATTGTCTTCCAAAACTGAGACTGAAATCAAAGTCAGTCCAAGAAATGAACATTGTACCGAACACAAATAAATGTATGATACAATGTATGCCATATCTTTCTCAACCAAAGAGTTCCAGGAAAGAGTTAAAGTTAAAATTTATACAGTACTAGTGTGTTAAGGAGGTAGAGAAAGAGATGTCAATGTGTTTATTACTATAACTCATAAATACAAGATTAACATTGACCAAAGCATTAATTACTTTAATTGTAAGTTAACCACAGTTATTTACAGTTAGAGGGAGTGACTGAGAGGCTGTATAAACCACCACAGTAAAGGAAATGTTCAGAGAAAAAGAGGATTGTTTTTGCTTGCTCTCTGTCATCTTGTCTTTCATGGTGACTCCGAGACTTAGAAATACTTTCCTGTAGTTCTACGTTGAGTCAACAGCCATTTCTGAGAATTTGTTGTAAAACTAGACATCCATGACTTGTACCTATTATGCCTTCTTAGCATGAAGGACATATAATAACAGAAATGGCCATAACATCAGGAGACCAACCCAGCTTAGACTATTAGGTGTAGTGACTTCAAGGTCCAAAGGTTTATTAATGACCATAAGAGCCAGGGAAGCAGTTCATTTCACAATTATATTCCAGCACATTTGCTTCTATTTGTGTCTAAGTATTGATATTCGTAGCACATAACATACATAGTTAGATAAATAATAAATAGATGACAGGTAGATGATAGATAGATGTTATAGATAAGTCAATGATAGAGAGACAAGTAGATAAATAGATGAATAATAGAAGATAATAGATGACAGATGATAGATATAGAGGAAAGATAGATGATAGATAGATAGATAGATAGATAGATAGACTAATAATGTCATCTGCATTATACATTATTTTTGACCACTATATAGAAAGTCTATGTTCTTGTCAAGGGACAAATGTCTAAGATTTTAAAAAGAGTAAAGTTTGTGTTATTTCTATTTTTATTCACTTTCTTTAGTTTTATTATTTAGTAAGTTTGTTTCTCCCTGCCTTAACCTTTATGTATTCTGGAACAAGGAAATCTACTAAGATAACCTTCAGAAGAGGATCTATGTCAAGGTTGTTTGTGAGACATCCCCAGCATCACTCAATCTAAATAGTATTCTACCAGAATGTCTGTAAAAACCTATTTCTGTAAAAAGGCCTGCACATCATGTAGTTGAGACAATACTTTGCTAAGTATAAAAGCTACATAAAAATGTTTGAAGTTTAGAAAGCTTTTACATAGATTTGGCAAAATGTAGGGCAAAGGGCTTTTATTTTGCTCCTCTCTTTTCTATTCTTTTTTTAAAATTGGTTCTAGGGATTGAACCCAATATCTTGTGCATGCTGATCAAAAATTCTACTAATGAGTTTATCTATGATCTTCAAAGTTACTGTCAAGTGGTTATAAAAGGCCTTGCCAAATAGTGGTGGCAAATGAAAACATAATCAGTCAAGGAAGCAAAATATTGAGTGTAGGTTTCTATGCATTGAAAATTCTTTCTGAACTTGACATTAGATCTATTTGTTACAAAGAAACATATCTGAGATGTATCCAAAATGAAGATTCTTGCTTTCTGACACAGAGAATATTTGTTCAATAATCTTTTGTTGTAACATAGTACAAGTTATATTAGGCCCGACATTTAACAGAGTCCAATTTCAGCAATATGAATGAAATCATCAGGATGGACTCATTCAATGTTTCCATACTTTCTTTCCTTTTATTAACTCAATAGAAGATAATAACCAACCTTTACTCTCAGCAAAAAAAGAAACCACTGTTCATCACAGTGTAGGAATAGGTTGTCAACCCTGAAGATTGTAGCTGTTCTTTTTAACTCTGAGGCTCAGTATATTTCCCCTAGGCTCTTTAACAATGGGAAATTACTGTACCCTCTAATTTCACTTCACTTTCCAAATCAAGATAATTGTTACAATGGTAAGAGTTGAGACCTACAGACATGAGCAGTTCTGCTTTGTGTTTGCAAATATCCCCAATATGATATCACTCAGAATCACATTCAGAAGTTATAAAGTATAATGTAGAATCCCTTATATATGGAGTAAGAAACGTCAAATCAAATCCTTCATAAAGACAACTACATTTACCACAGAGTGATCATAATTAAGCTCGCTAGAACTCTACAAATTGACTAAAAGCAGCAATTTTTTTTCTAAAAGGAGATCAAATATTGGACATGATTTATAAAGATTTTTAAATAGATCACCTGTGGATATGGTAAAAAGCTTAAGAAAGTATTGCCTAAAATGTGACATAATTTCCTTTTAAAAGAATATGGATGAATGATTCATTCTCTGAAAAGAGCTGAGGAGAAATGAAGATGAAGTATTTTTAACATCTAAATATTATCCAGGAAATAATAAAGGAACAAAGATTAGGTTAACATGAGGACCTTTGATGGGATTTTAGTAATAATTATGAAAGAAATAACAGAAAAGCATAAATATGGGAATACCAGGCTAGTATTTCCTATTGATTGAGTCCATGGAACAATTGGGGTAAAGTATTTAACAGAACAAATAAAAACAGTTTGATTATAGATCTATAATCAGACTTACTAGTATGCTTTAACAATACATTATTTATTTAATAAATAAAAGATTTTAAAATAAATATGAACTTTATAACACTCATAATAAATTATATAAACAATGTGGATGATTTGAAATGAAATAAATAGCAAAAGAATAAACAAACCACACAGACATTTACATAGAAGGAAAGATAGGCCTGCAAGTAATACTAGCTACTATAGATATAGAAAAAAATGTCATATCATAAAAATTACCTCAAAGAAACAAAGCTGCAAAGAAGTATACACATGTAGAAAAATAAAATCATGTTTCTGTTTCTCACCCACATAAAAAAACCAATTCAAAATGGGTGTGAGGCCTTAATGTAAGTTCTAAAACTACTGGAAAAAAGACAGGGAAAAGACAAGATATTGTCAGAAGCAAGGGCTTCCTGAAAAATGCTCCAATATGTCTTGTGACATTGAAAGAATTGACAATCAGGATTGCATAGCTTCAAAGCACAGGAAAAGAAACGATTAGCAGAATGAAGAAACTAGCTATAACATATCATTGCCAACTATATGTCTGACAGGGGATTGCTAATGAGAATCTATAAGAACTCAGAAAAATTAGACACCAAAAAGCAAACCATTTAGTCAATAAATGGGCAAATAAATTGAACAGAGTTCTCTAAAAAAGAAATAGGAATGGCCAATATGTATACACACACTTGGTCAACGTTCTTAGCTGCAAAGAAAATGCAAATTGAAGGATTTAATACGTTTGGATTCCATTTCACCCCAGTTAGAGTACTTACTATCACACACACACACACACACACACACACGAACAAATGCTGTTGAGCCTGAACAGAAACCGAATCCTGACATGCTGCTGAGGGAAATGCAAATGAATGCAGTCACTGTGTAATTTTGAATTGAGGTACTAAAATATATTGAGAACAAAATTACCGTATGATCCAGCTATACCACTGCTAGGAGCATATGCAAAAGCATATAAGACTGCAGACTGCCCAGACTTATGTACAGTCACATTCATTATTCTACTGTTCACAGTAGAAAGCTATGGAGTCACCTAACTGACCGTGAAGAGAACAGATAAAGAAAATGTAGCTTATATGTAGATAATGGAGTTTTATTTGGCCATAAAAATGAACAAAATCATGTTGTTTCAAAGAAAATGGATAAAATTGAAGTTCGTTATAAGCCACATAGAGATAAATAAATATTCAGTTTTCTCTCATAGGGAGAAACTGGACTTAAATATAAATATGTATGTCATGTGCATATATATCTTACATATGTTACATGTACATGACGTGGAAGTAGAAAGCAAATGTGAGGGGAGGGGAAGATACCTAACAAGGAAGCTGAGGACTAGAGAATGAGGAGAGACAAAAATGACCTTTCCTTTTATGCAGAATCTAGTTCTCATCGCATATGTGTTATGTGTTGCATAAGAGCAGAAGGAGGGCTATTTGGGGAAAGGAAAGAAGCCAGTGAGCTGGGGAAGGACAGGCAGGTAGAGACTCCGATATGGGAAAGGCATCATGATATGTATAAAAGATTATAATCTATTGAAAAAGTATCTACTACTGGTGGAGTGATGGATCCGCAGGTTGATCACTTTTTTTTTTCTTGTTTGTTTGTTTGTTTTTTTAATAGAGAACCAGGATTCAATTCTCCATGTAGTGGCTTACAACTTTACAAGGGACAAGATGGTTGAAATTTGGTGTCATATTTAAAAACAGGGAGTGCTGTTTTGGTTTGGTTTTGATTTTTTTTTAAGAATACTTTGCTTCAAGGTGAAATCATGGAATCCAGAATTCAACAGACTGACAGACAAGACATCTGTGTGGCTGCAGGCATTTTGTCTACGGTTGTCAAGATGGCGTTTAATCCCAGCACTTGGGAGGCAGAGGCAGGCGGATTTCTGAGTTTGAGGCCAGCCTGGTCTACAGAGTGAGTTTCAGGACAGCCAGGGCTACACAGAGAAACCCTGCCTCGAAAAACCAAAAAAAAAAAAAGGCCATTATCACGTTCTTGTTGTTTCAGAATAAAAGTCTGAATATATACATGCTCCTTTCTGGTGTCTTGAGCTTGGATAAGCTGCTTATGAACACGAGAAGAAAGGTTCAGAATCTTAATAATGCTGCTGTGGTGAGATTCTATCATTAAAAATCTGAGCCCGGTGGCTGGCGCACGGAAAAGTTCGTTTTACGTTACTCCCCACAATGAGGAGGAATAACAATGAGAAATATTACCATCTCAGATAAAAAGAATAAAGTAGATGACAGGTTACAGAGGTAACGATAGGCGATCGGGCTCAAGCTTTCTCCGATCGTTCTCCTTTAATCACGTGGCCCACTCTAACGACTCTGAAGTCAAATGTTGTCCCACAGTGATGCTCAGGAAAAGATAGCGGTTCACATGCTGGGTCTGTGATTCGCCAACAACCCGGCACTTACTCTGTACCATATCACACTGTAGTAATTTTATAAGCCACAGTAATCATTTTCTGCTTCTTCTCTCAGTAGCACCTTTCTTCCGCCATTCAAAACATCATGCCTATTATTAGTCATGTTCCACATCAAGTTTTCAATTAAAATTGCATAGATCTCATATTAAAATGAAACTGATTTGTACCGCCATATTCGAACCTGGTTGATGTTAAAGTAATCAGAATGTATACAAAAATATTTATGCAAGAGAAAGGGAGTAATAAACTAGCTGTGTTCATTTTGCCACGCAGCTTACAAGAAATAAGATGATTATGAACCCTGTCAGTCCTGAGTCACATCCTCTCGTCTATCTCCATAGAGATAATAACCATTCAGAATATATATTTACTATTCTGTTACTTGGATAAAACAGTTATAAAGCACAGACAAGCATCCCAAGAGTATAAAGAGAAATACTCTTTAGTTTTATGTTTTTGAACTTGATATTAATGGATTTTGATTGTGTGTATTCTGTTGCAATTTCATTTTATCAAGGAATGTTGGGGATGTGATTTATTCCTGTTGAAGCCAACAGACATGGTCCTTCAATTCCCAAAGTTATATCAAAATATATCTAAGCTTATTGCTTGTTCTCATGATTGACGTTTGATTTGTCTATAGAATTTTGCCATTATGAACAATTTTGCTGCAAACATTTCCATCTTCCATACCTTTTAAATGCAAGCTTCTCTTCTGTTGCCCAAGTGTATACACTGATCAGCAAAATGTATTCATTTTCACTTTGCCAAACAAGACCATGCTATTTCCTAAAGCCTTTGTGAAAATTTCCTATCTCCTATAATCTCACTGACAATTCTTTAACAGATCTTGCTGTTACATAGTAGACTGATATTTAAATGATTTTTCTACAGATATCATATATATATCTAAAAATGTAAATGTGGTTTTGGTTAGATGAAATTTGAGTTTTGTCTCAAATATTCATATGCCTGTAGCTCATCCCAGGGTGGCAAGGCTAGGGCTTGGTCTAGAAGTCCAGAATATGAAACATGGTAGAAGATCCTTAGACCAAATAGGGGTGTGTTCTGGGAGACATTATGGATATCTGATCTTCAACTGGCCTTTCCTGACTGGTATGTGATCTCCTCTTTTCCAAAAATAACATATGACATCATCTGCCATGAATTTTTCAATATCAAAGAGTTCATTCTAGTGAAATGTCAATGTATTTGGCAGGCAAGATAGATAGATAGATAGATAGAGACATAGATATAGATATAGATATAGATATAAATATAGATATAGATATAGATATAGATAGATATAGATAGATATTCACACACATATTTTTTATGAAGTTACCCTGGGTCAGATAATTTGTTATAGTAAAGGGAAATTGGCTAACATAAGAATTTGTTCATAGGTACATAGCTACCCACTTATCTATATTTACCTATTTACAAAAATAGTTTTGATTTAACATTTATTAAAAAATTTTGGTAGTTGAGACACAGAGTCAATGAGAAAATGTTAACAAATTGATGTTAAATAGATAAAGACATTTGAAGATGATGAACTACCTGGTCTGCCCATACACAAAATACTTCAATTTTGGAAGAAATATAAGGCAAAAGTCTCTATAAAGAGGGGAAAATTCTCCAAATTTTGATGATAATTTGGAATACAACATGGCTCTTAAAACGTGATTCTCTTGTCTTGGCAGAAACAGTAAATATTAACCTCTGACAGTGGAAACATTCACTGTTTGACTGTGGTTAAAATTAAGTAAAAAAATAGTATCTTGAGAAAAATCCAAATACCTTGATATTTAAGATCTGTGATTTATATTTCAAATCATATCAATAAATTTTATAATACATACATGTAAAATCCCCAATCCAAATTCAAGATAGTAAGACATATTTACCCAATTAGTCTCTTTTTCTAACTATTCAAGAGATCTAGACCTTTATTTAGAAATTACTTTATAAAAATACAAATATAAAATTCAAAGGTTTATTTCCATTTCTGCCTGGTTTTTGCACTAAATTGGTTTTTGTTTTGAAACCCCAGTAGTGGGTTGTAACTTTAATTTTTTTCTTTTTTTTAGTAGTTTATAAAACTCTTAAAATTCATTTTTCTTTGCCAGACTGACAGTTATAAATTAAAGCTACATAGACAATGAAGTATAAGTACTGTAGAACAAGCTAAGAATACTACATTTACTTTTCAAATCTTATTTATAATGATGGTTCTTAACCTCGTTTACCTCTCTTGTAACCCACCACTCACCAGAGGTAGTGGGAAAGAAAGGTTATGGGGGAAGCAGACCTGTTTAGAAAGGTTCCCTGGGCATCTCTGTCTGTGTTGTCTGGAAATTGGCAGTTTAGTTAATAGGTTAGCAGAGGCAGCTTGATCCACTTGTGAGCACTTCACAGATGCACCAGCAGTCCCGTTTGATAGAATTGGAATAGCAAACACGAACTGGCAGTAGTAGAACTTTTTATGAGAGACAGCCAGGCCTCTGCCTTGACTAGAGTCAGCAGTAGGAGGAAGCAGCAGGAACATCAGAAGTTCTTGGCTGTGCCTCTCTCAGTGAAGCAGAGATCAGCAGAGAGACAAAAGTATTGCACCGCTAGCTGTAATACCAAGCCAAGCTCTGTCTCCATCACTCTGTCGAGTCCTGTTTATACACTCTAAACATCATGTGTCCTCCACGTTTCTTGACTAAGCATGTGCTGCCAATCAGTCCAAGTCTGAACCCGAGGAGTCCTGACAAATGCAGCTCAACTATGCATTGTAAGACAGACCAATACATGCATGTTGTTAGCAAAGAATCTTTTATTGTGTTCTTTCACATGTCTGTTTTAGCAGAACATCTTTTCTCCTATGTCTGCTCCAATGAAACGTTCCTTCATGAGTCTGCTTTAGTCTTTCCCCTGTGTCCACTTCTGGAAAATACTCCTTCACGTGTTTGCCTCAGCAAAACACCATCCAGCACAATTGACTTTCCAGAGAACACTTAAGTTTCCACTTCAGTGGATATTTTTCTACCAATTGATTTCCTTTCTTAAAACTTAAATCCTCATTATATGTACATGAACTTTGGATCCTATGTATTCTAGCATACTCTCTCAGGGCTTGCTTTGGTTACTTTTTTCCATTGCTATGACAAAACACCACAACCAAGACAATTTATAAAAAGAAGCATTTAATTTGCAGCTCATTGTTCTAAAGGATTAGAGTCTATGATCAGCACAGCAAGAGGCATGGCAGCAGACAGGCATGGTGCTGTGGGAATAGCTAAGAACTTAAATATGATCCACAAACATGAGTCAGAGAAAGCTAACTAGGAACCAAACAGGCTTTTGCAACCTCAAAGGCCATTCTTGGTAACATACCTCCTCCAACAAGACCATACCTCCTAATTTCTCTACACCGTTGAAAGTAATATTTAGAGCCCCTATCTTACATTTGGACCAGCTGTTTATGTAGGGCTTTAATTTTGAATAATAGATCAAAGAAGTATCACCTAGAAAGTTATTCAATACACTGTGCATGGGAAGAGACTTAACCCTGAGGTAAAACACAAAGAAGGTTAGCCCTCTTTCTTTGTTTGAAGGACATTAAAGTTTAGGAGTTGGTGAGTAAAGGGCTTTTGATATTCACAGGGTTTTCACTTTCTTTCTTGTAGGGAGTATCTCAATATATATTTTAAATTCATTACTGAGTAAAATGGTTTAGAATACCTGTGTTTGATCCTCTCCTGAAGGAAAAAAAAATCCCTTAAAAATTTTAATATGGTATTGATGAAACAATCACCCTACGTGTGTTTGCTCAGTCTTTACTTAGCAGTGAAAAGAAAGGCCCCAGGTTCTAAGGCCTTGACTCTATTCTCTTTATTTTTTACCCATATTTAAAAGAATTAAAATTATAAACTGAACTGTGAGGAAAAATACTATTTAACAACTTTTAGATGATTTGATGATTATACTAAAGTTTGGAAATATTTAATAATATAATAGTTTTATTAATTCTTAGTGAATTTCACCCAAAGTTTCTTAGTCCTATTGACCCTCACCCAACCTTGACTTGTTACAAACCCACAGTTTGTCTCCTTACCCCTTCCACCTTTGTGTAGTTTTCTGTTATTGATTTATTTATTTTAAATAAAATACCTTGTCTATTTTATGTAATACATAAACTCAGGGGTATAGAGACATCCAAATTTGTGTGTGTGTGTGTGTTTCTATAATGGACATTCAGCTAATAAAAGCATCTGTGCATAGATATGTAATTACCTATTTATCTACATTTACCTATTTCCAGAACGACTTTTTTTATTGCTTTAATGTTTATTTTAAAAATTTTGGTGGTTGAGACAGAGTCACTGAGAAACATTTCACAAATTGATGGTAAATAGATGAAGACATTGAAAGATTAATGAACCACATGGTCTGCCCATACAGAAAATACTGTGTGTTTATTGAAAATATTTTTTCATACAACATATTCTGATCAGGATTTCCCCTCTCCTACCTCCTTACAGGTCTTTCCCAGCTTTCATCCCATGCTTTCTTTCTATTTAGGAAAGAAAGAGGCAAATAAAAACAAACTAACAATCAAGAATAAAATAAAAACACAAGAAACACAATTATACACAGACATTCAAATGCATACCCCAAACCTAAACCCATAAGAAACAACAATTGGAAACTGTACAAGCAAAAGACCAGTAAGATTAAAAAAAAAAATGCTCAGACAGTGGAACGTAAGAAAAGAAAAATGAGTTTGTCTTGTGTTGGCCATCTACTGAGTATGGAACCTACAGTTAAGTGTGGTTTATGAACTCGATGAGACTGTGCTGGAGAGAACTACGTTTTCTTTATGACTAGAATGTCACTGGCTTCTTCTGGGAATTTAGGGTGGGTATTCAGTTTGAGTTCAAAGTTACAACTCTGAGTAACTGAAGCTTTAAAACATTTATACCACGTTTAGGGTCAAATTCTTGATGTTGATTTCTTGAACTTGCTAGTGATGCTCTTATGAGTTGAAAAACGTTGTTTGGACCACACCTACTTAAAGATAATCCTGAAGCAACTTGAACTGGACTATATTTGTAATATAGTCAATAGCATACAGAAGTAGCTGTTTCCAGCACAGCAGTGATACACACATACGCAGCAACATGTTGTCAATTAGCAGCATATCATGTTAGCTACATGAACGAGGCTCTTAAATTTTCAAATGTCTTACTGGCCCACGGTCTCTTCCTAGCGTGACTTTTCAAGTATATAACTTTAGGATATAATGTGATGATAATTATTGGTTATAGATTAGCTTACTTGATTTGTTTATATTGTAAAAACTGTTGGGTTTTTTTAGATTAGAAAATGAAATATGAAACTCCACAGTAATTTTTCTAGAAATGTTGCTTTAGAATCCATGTAGCCTGTCGTGCAGAATGGATCCAGATCAAGCAGCTTCCTGGACTATGTATTCTTCTCTCATCGATTCAGATTCTGGGATGCCATTAGAGGAAACCTTCATTGAATGTGCATTCTTTCAAGATTATTTTGCTGACAGAGATGTCTGGGGCCAGAAAAAAAAAGGTTATAACTCAGTCCATTCTATTCTGAAATTAAGCTGAAGCCACATGCCAAATTCATGTAATGATTTGTCAACTCTATTTTGCCATTCTTTCCTTGTATGCATGTAAATAACATAATTTGCCTACTATGATGAATCTATTTCCAAGTGAATATTCTTAACTGCCATCCAATTTACTAAGTAAATGCACTGATGGCGTACCTTGAGTGTATGTTTAGCAACAAATGCCCACACCTTAGCCAATGACAATATTGGAGGAGCCTCAGCTAATTCCAGGCTGTCAATTGATCAGACTACCTCTTCCCAATAAAGCAATTGTAGAAAAATCCATGCAGGCTTTTCTCACTTCCTCTATGCTTGTGAACTTCAAGCCCACATTGCAGAGAGAAGTTCTTGGAACACCTGCTTTTGAATTCTGCTATATTAGTAAATAATTGTTTGCTCAAAAAACGTTTTAATTTATTGACCTCATTTTACTTTGTGTTGACTGGGCTGTTTCTTATACCATAGTTTAAGGAAGGCTGGTGAGCTAGTATATGAACTGAGAGTTAAAACTCTTGGCAGGGAAGCACCCTCTTAGAGGCAAAGGAGAGGGGGCACCTGGAACTGGACTATGTTTGAAATGTAAATAAATAAAATAATTAATAAAAGAACTTGACTCTATAATTTATGTCAGTCAGCTCACAAGAAAGACTAAAATTTTCCAACCACAGGTTCCTTCTTTGAAAATAGGCTAGTAATAGTATGTTGTGTTTAAAGTGGTTGTTTCTTGACGTTTTTGACATTGGTATATGAGGTTTTTACCTTCAATAATAAGGGTAACTTGTAAGGAAAATCAACTAATTCAGCTCACTTTCTATAAAATCTTCATTTTATTTCTAATGTGAAGGTGAGGAGTAAAAAGCATGAAGACAAAGAACATTGTGTAAAACTTTTCTGTCAGCTTTAGATTGTTCTTTACACCAAGAAAATCCAGTTCTTTAAAATAGCTGCGAGTGTCTCCGATTGTTGAGTGTCAAGATTTTGTTAATTAATCATAATATAGTTAACAGATGGTAAAATTAAATATGTGAGGAAATGTTTGTACAAGTCTGTATGATTACCTGGAGCAGAATATGAATCTTTTAATGATATAAATATTGAAGCACAGAGTTTGTGTATGTATAAAAGTTAGGGTTTTGCTTCAAAACCCTATTGTGATTTCAATAAAAGTAAGAAATACTGTTTCAAAGTTGAAATATAAAACTTGTAAGATATTTTTGTGTTAATAACAAGCAAATTAGTACTCATAGCATGTATCCAATCTTTCTTTGAAGCCATGTTTCAGATGTTGAGACAGATGGTCAGATTATTGCTGTTGTTCCTCTACCTGTTTAAATGTTAATTTTCTTTGTTCATTAAACTTGTTTCACTCTAAACCTGGGTTCAGCTGGTGATCAATGAGCACTTTT
Source organism: Rhynchomys soricoides (assembly GCA_019843965.1). Lineage (NCBI taxonomy): Eukaryota > Metazoa > Chordata > Mammalia > Rodentia > Muridae > Rhynchomys > Rhynchomys soricoides. The sequence continues at coordinate 3,483,126 of JADRCH010000209.1, read as the reverse complement.
CAGTTAAAAGTTGTAATACCAATGTCAAACGGAAGGAATCTGGGTGTGAATGTTTAAGAGAATATTCCCTTTTTCTTTCTTTCTTTCTTTCTTTCTTTCTTTCTTTCTTCCTTCCTTCCTTCCTTCCTTCCTTTCTTTCTTTCTTTCTTTGTTTACATCCCAAATGCTTCTCCTCTCCTAGCTCCCCTTCCCCAAATTTCCTGCACCCGTCTCCCCTTCCCTTTGCCTTTGAGAAGGCTCAGCCCTCCTTGGGTATCCTCTTCATCATGCTGTGTCCAATTTTTACTGTGTTGTCCATATACACCAAAAATATTTGGAGCAGTGTGGGAAAGACACAGTCAGGCTCCTTGGCATGTCATCAGTCTCAAGCTCTTGCCTTCAGGTTTCCACTCCTGTCTCAGCTACTCACATGCTGGACAGGAAGCCCTGGGGACCACTCTATAGAGGTCAGTATCCCCAGACACAGAAAAGGGGCAGAATGTGGTCCCTCAAGGAAAAGAAAAGATCTGTCACCACTTCAACCATTTCTTGTGAGATGAAAAAAAAATCAGCATTTTTTTCCTCCAGAGTCTTTTACAACTCTCAGTTTCTATTATGTTCCAAGAACAAACTGAGTAAAACATGGTCAAACCATCTAGCGATAACATTATGTATGATAAGTAGAAAGGTGACACACTTTGAGAGTGATGGCCTTTGGTAAGTGAAACTTACTCTTCTAATGTTTAAACTGAATTGGGTGAGTTCACATTACATGAGTTATATTTCTGGTTAATATTCATATGGGAGTTTCTCTTTTATTGATGGCTTGTCTTCTGTTGATATATATGTATATGTATATATATATATATATATAGAGAGAGAGAGAGAGAGAGAGAGAGTAGATTGTCAAATGCTTCATTCCATTATTTTCTCTGACAATTGTGATCCTCTATTTCAGTGTGTATTATGACTACTGTTCCAAAAAACAAAGGAAGAAAAATTATTAAGCCATTAAAACTTTTGAATATTCATAACAATATGGCCGTGTGTGATTATTTAGAGCAGAAAGTCTCTATCAGATGAATAAGTAAAAATCCTCACATTTTTCTTCCTTTAGCCTTATTCAGTCAGTTCTAAGGCAAAGACTTACAGTTAATCTTCATTATTGCTAAATTATTTTTCCTTTGGAATGTCAACTAGCACAAGCCTATAGACTATGGGGAGCTTAGCACATGGAAATTAGCCCTTGAACAAATAAAAAGCTTTGCTTGTTGTATATTCATCATGGATTAATGTGGGTTGAAATGCAATGGGCTCAGTGAGTGCTAGAATTTTTCTTAATCAGAAATATGCTTGAGGAACACGTTTTAAGAAAGGGAAATCAATTAATAACAAACTTCTTATGTACAGTGACAGAAGACTACACCAGAAAAATGTTACAATTTTATGGATTTCTCCAGTGACAATTTGCCCAAGAGTAATACAGTCATCATTTCTGAGACATCTACTGGAAATGTCTGCAATGGATCCAAAAAGTCTACATGCCCAGCAAAGTTAACACATAGTATATTTGAAAGCTTTAATTATATATTTAATGTAGATACAAGCAAAAGTAATCATTGGAGACAAAAACAAGTTAAGATTGCATTACTAATTTACCAATAATGGTATGCAGAGGATTGGAGAGATGACTTAGTTGATAAAAGCAGCGGCTGCTCTGCCAAAGAACCCTGGCCAATGCCTGGAATTCACCTAGTGGTTCACAACTATTCGTCACTCCAGTTATAGGGGTTAAATACCCTCTTCTGACCTATTTAGACAGTAGACATGTGTATGGTGTGAATACAGAGATATAGGCAAAACATTCATTTACATAAATTAAAATAAATAGTATAGCTTAATAAGCTAGCAATTTTGATATGTATGAATATCGAACATTTATAGAGTTATGATTTATTTTTGAAAGATTTATTATCAAGACTGAGGTTAATATTTTATTATATCTTAATATCAATTCATTTGTATTTATTGACAGTAATAACACATTTCAAACATGTAGAATGAATTTTGGATTATAGAAAATAATTAAAGTTTGTGAGAGATATATCCATAGTGAGGATGCTTTCTGCCCAGCCTCAAGATCTGGATTTTATTCCTAAAACCTACATACTGAAAGAAAAGGGTGGGCTCCCGTGAGATTTCCTCTGACCTTCATGTGAGTGCTTTGGCACACACATGCCTTTACAGCCCCCAAACCTCTCCTCCGCACACATACAGAATAATCAAATGAAAAACAAATAAAGAAAATATTTCAGTGCACAGAAATCACATACTTGCTATGAGTATAAGCGATTGTCAACAATGAGTGATTTCATAAATTTATAGCTCAGGTTGTAATTTGAATCAAAAGCAAGTCACATGTACCATAAGTGGCCTTTTTTTCTTTAGAGAACATGTTAGCACAATTGAAATTAGTAATTGTAGGACATCTCGTGGTGTAGTTTGCCTTGGGAAAAGAGAAAACTCAATAGGAACTTTTCTTGTTGTCAATTAGAAATGTGTTGAGATCTAGAAACCATTAATAATAACCAAAACTCATAATATTACAGTTTAAACAAACTGAAGGTTATTTATTAATATCATCCAAACACTTCAGAGTTCAAGAGAGGTCCTCATCAACTTTATAAATCTTGAATGGCATGGTTCCTCATATTCACAGCAAAGCTATAGCAGTACTGGTTCTTCTGTATTCATTCAGGATGTCTATGAGAAGAAACAACAGCAGAAAGTAAACCTTCAACCTTCTGTTCAGAGCTCAAAAGTTTCCTCAGAAACGCCTCACCAACTTTGGCAATAATTACAATTGTATTAGCTGAACAAACCTTAATAGAGGTGAGAATCGAAATGTTTAACAGGTGATAGACATCTGGTATTTCAGGCCTGGAGAGATTGCACCATCTCTGGGCTCCAAGTTTGTTTGTTTGTTTGTTTGTTTGTTTTTTAGGAAACATCACCAGTCTTCAGAATCTATTCCAGTAGCCTACATTTTCAATTTCAATAGAACTCCAGACTCATTTACTAGTCCACTGCTTCAACCAGGCAAAAAAGTTACTGGGACATCACAAACAATGAATTCATGTGATGGATGAAATAGACACTAACTTAGAAATCATGAAACCTGTATTGTAGTCCTATTTATTTTCCTAGCCAGAATATTAAAAAGCAGACATTTTGGAGCCTGTTCTCCCCAAAGATACAAAGTTTTGGAAAATATCATTGGTGTTTAGCTATGTTCTTTATGTCTAGCCTATGGAAAATTCATTGTTCCCATGGTCATTTAAGTAAGCAAAATACTACAAAGACGGGTCATGACTTCTAGTAACAGCAGATCAAAAAATGATCATTCTGGCTTATTTGTTGAGATTCTTTAACTGTTTCATTTGTCAAAAATGTACAGCGTTATTGAAAGTTATTTAAAAATCAATGAACAAGATACTCTTCTGGAATGACCCATTTATAATGTGCTTTAAGAGATATTTTAATATGTAAAATGAAAGAGAAATGTTATGTTGTTTCTACATGAAAATCTGTCTCATTCCAAGAGTTTTAAACATATAAACATGAATGAAAAATCCCAAAATGAATCAATTATAGACTATTTGTATATGCTTTTCTACTTTAAGAATCACATTAGAATTGCCAGTGATTTCTGAAGGAAGATATATCAAACATTTATAATTTGATGGCAATATAAACTTAGACTCATTTTTATGTGTAAAAAGATTATCTAGAAAACACCAAGAAGAACAAAATATATTCCACAACTGATGTACAAGAATCTATTTCTCCATTTATGTATCAACTCTATTGATCAACTATCTATCACCTATCTTTGTGCAGTATATACATACATATCATAGCTATTTAACAAAACAGTAGTAGTTTCTGCCATAAGTTCCTATACCCCTCTAGCCTCGCCTGGATTGTGACCAGGTAATAGAACGAGCCATGAGTATTCCTATAAAGCAGGCTTCAAATTCCATGAGAAAATCAACTACTGACCGTATCTTACCAGGCAGATTGCTATTGTAGCTTGTGTTGTGGGGTCTGTAGCTAACTAGGAATGTTGTTGACTTTTCTTCCCCACCAGCTTGGACAGCTCCTTGTAGTTGTATGAAAGGTAGATATCAAGGAGTAAACTGCTAGCTCTGATCTAGTTTAATTTATCATTTTCCTACAACCTAACTGTGTACTGTTTTCTGCAGTAGGATGCTTTCTGGAGATATCGCAGTAATTGAACACATGAGCTCATTCCAACTACGGTTACATATATCAGACTAGTGGTAAATGGCCCATCATCATTTAATCATGCATGAGGTAAAGGCTTATGGTATGTTGATGTCTAGTTTATGAGACTTTGGGGATCTGTATCTTTTTCTTCAGTGGAATAGTCAATGATAAGCAGCGTTCCACTCATGCATGTGATCATAATTAAACCCAGCAGGGGAAATGAAGAAAAAGGACAACAAAGTAGAATAGATTTTATTTAAAAGAAAAGTTTTAATGTGCTAGATGAAAGTGATAAATATTCAGTATATAAAAGGGTGAAATTTTCAAAGAATGAAATACTAAGTAAAAATTAACTGAAAAGGAAATTGCAAACACCATACTTTATAAAGCAAATAGGTGATATGTAATAGGGAACAGGTGTATTAATTAGCTGGTTTGAAACATTCTTCACTCTGTACATATATCAAAATGTTATGGCTTGTCAATTAAATTAACACTGATAACCGAAAGCTTACAACAATGAATAACAAACACCTACCTTTCCTAAGAATAAATTATCTCTTTAGTGTACCAATGGCTTTTGCACTCTACAGTGTTAATAGACATAACTGTTATTTTACCCTGTTGATGACAGTTACATTTTTTCTAGAAATTTTATTTTCCTCAAAAATAAATGTTTTCTCTTTATTATCTTACCTTAGGGAATAGTTGGTCACTCCTCTCCCAACATTCTTTGCGTTCGCTCCCCTTAAATGACAATAGAATTTCTCTTACTCTCTTTTCCTTCCTTATGGGATTCCACAGCTACCTCTACACCAAGTTTCTGCACTATGTCTTTCTGTCTTTGCTTCTGATCACTCTGTTGAGCTCCATACCAGCCTGGTGTATATCTTGTTAGCCTCCAGTTTGACACTTCACTTTGTACCTTACAAAACTTATGTATATCTTGTTGATTTTCTCAAGAACCAGCTCCTGGTTTTGTTGATATTTCTCTTTTGTTTATACTTGGTTGATTTCATCCCTGGGTTTGATTATTTCCTGCCATCTACTCCTTTTGTGTGTATTTGCTTCTTTTTGTTCTAGACCTTAAAGATGTGCTGTCAAGCTGCTAGTGTATGCTCTCTCCAGTTTATTTTTGGAGGCACTCAGAGTTATGAGATTTCATCTTAGCACTTTCATTGTGTCCCATATGTTTGGGTAAGTTGTGCCTTCATTTTCATTAAATTCAAAAAGTCTTTAATTTCTTTATTTCTTCCTTGACGAAATTATCATTAAATAGAGCATTGTTCACCTTCCATGTGTTTGTGGACTTTCTGATGTTTTTGTTGTTATTGAAGACTAGCCATACCTGATAGGATGTATGGGATTATTTAACTCTTCTTGTATCTGTTGAGACCTGTTTTGTGATCAATTATACATTCAGTTTTGGAGAAAGTACCATGAGGTGCTGAGAAGAAGGTATATTCTTTTGTTTTAGGATGAAGTGTTCTATAGATAGCTGTTAAACCCATTTTGTTCATAACTTCTGTTAGTTTCACTGTGTCTCTGTTTAGTTTCTGTTTCCATGATCTGTCAATTGATAAGAGTTTGGTGCTGATGTCTCCCACTATTATTGTGTAAGATGCAATGTGTGCTTTAAGCTTTAGTAAAGTTCCTCTTATGAATGTGGATGCCCTTGCATTTGGAGCATAGATGTTCTGTAAGGCAAAGGACCTGTCAATAGGAAAAATGACAGCCAACAGATTAGGAAAAGATCTTTACCAGTCCTACATCTGATAGTGGGCTAATATCCAATATATACAAAGAACTCAAGAAGTTAGACTCCAGAGAACCAAATAATGCTATTTAAAAATCAGGAACAGAGCTAAACAAAAAATTCTCAGCTGAGGAAACTCAAAGGAATGAGAAACACCTAAAGAAATATTCAACATCCTTAGTCATCAGGTAAATTCAAATTAAAACAACTCTGAGATTCCACCTCACACTAGTTAGAATGGCTAAGATCAAAATCTCAGGTGATAGCAGATACTGACAAGGATGTGGAGAAAGAGGAACATTCCTCCATTGTTGGTGGGATTGCAAGCTGGTTAAAACCCTCTGGAAATCAGTCTGGTGGTTCCTCAAAAAATTGGACATAGTACTACATGAAGACCCAACTATACCACTCTTGGGCATTTACCAGAAAGATGCTCCAGTATACAGCAAGGATACATGCTCCACTATGTTCATAGCAGCCTTATTTATAATAGCCAGAAGCTGGAAAGAACCCAGATGTCCTTCAACAGAGACATGGATACAGAAAATGTGGTACATTTACACAATGGAGTACTACTCAGCTATTAAAAACAATGACTTCATGAAATTCTTAGGGAAGTTAGAAAATATCCTGAGTGAGGTAACTCAGTCACAAAAGAACACACTTGGTATGCCCTCACTGATAAGTGGATATTAACCCAGAAGCTCGGAACACCCAAGATACAATTCACAGAACACATGAAGCTCAAGAAGAAGGAAGACAAAACTGCAGATGCTTCAGTCCTTCTTAGAAGGGGGAACAAAATATTCGAGGGAGGAAATACGAAGACAAAGTGTGGAGCAGAAACTGAAGGAAAGGCCATCCAGAGACTTCCCCCGTGGGGAATCCATCCCATATACAGACTACAAACCCAGATACTTAAGGATGCCAAGAAGTGCTTGCTGACAGGAGTCTGATATAGCTGTCTTCTAAGAAGCTCTGCCAGAGCCTGACAAATACAGAGAAGGATGCCCACAGCTAACCTTTGGACTGAGCATGGAGTCCCCAATGGAGGAGTTAGAGAAAGGACTGAAGGAGCTGAAGGGGTTTGCAACCCCATAGTGAGAACAACAATATCAACCAACCAGATACCCCAAAGCTCCTAGGGACTAAACCACCAACCAAAGAGTACTCATGGAGGGACCCATGGATCCAACCGCATATGTAGCAGAGGATGACCTTGTTGGGCATTAATGGTAGGAGAGGCCCTTGGTCTTGTGAAGGCTGGATGCCCCAGTGTAGGGGAATGCCAGTGCAGGGAGGTGAGAGTGGGTGTGTGTGGGGGAAGCACCCTCATCGAAGCAGAGGGAAGGAGGAAGGGATAGGTGTTTCCATAGGGCAAACCAGGAAATGGGATAACATTTGAAATGTAAATTAAATAAGATATCCAATTAAAAAAAAACCTTATACATAAGTCACACAATAGTATTCTGGTTTGTCTTGTCCATTGCACCATATGGTTTGTGCCCTTTTCCTTCTAAACATCTAGCCTCTTGCTGGCTCTTCAATGTTCCCACTTCAGAATTCTCCTGGCTTCTCCTTTTAAAAAGATTTCTCTATCTAACAACATTCTCAGCACCCCAATTAAGCAGGATTTACTCATAATTCCTTATTCTGTCTGCAGAAAAATCTCCTAGTACTCTTCCTCTTTCTGGCCTAAAATTCTCTATATTCTGGCACATAGTAAGAATTGTTAAAAAAAAAAAAGTAAGTCAAATGATACTTAAAAAAGAAATGATTGCTTGATTTTTTGCAGTATTGCCTGCACATTCAATTAATCTAATGCTCTCCTGTAATGCCCTTGGACCTGGAGTTTACTCCAGGTTTCTATTGTCAGATACACAGTGAGTATAATTGAAAAATTTTAATGTCACTTTAACAGCCTTTAGTTTCTTCAGTGTTTAAAACTCTCCATAGGTTATTACAACCAACACACAGCTTTGACCATGCCTTTCTGTAGATCAAAAACATTTGGGATGTGAATAGCTAAAATAATTAATTAATAAAAATAAATAAATAAATAAATAAACACAAATTGGTGACATTTAAAAAAATTGTTCCTTTCTTTCATTCTGTTATAGTTCTTCATGTACCGGACCCATCAGTTATTCCTTTATTCCTGTCTCCACTAGTCTTGCCTAGAGTAGAGTTGTCTTGATACATACATAGTTTGAGCTGTTTTATGTGCCTCCTTTATTCTCTTGTACCTAATCTATTCTATATAGTTTTTCATATAATCTCTAAAAATATAATAATCTTTATCTTAAACTTTAAATAAAATACTTAAGGGCATACTCAACATTTTTATGCAATGACTTTATTGTGGTGATAGAATTACAGGTGTTTAAATATGAATGAACTTACCACTTGTATTGCTTGTTGACTTGTTTAGTCAGAGGCAAATCAATTCTTGTGACAGGATTCTCCCTGTCCAATCACATTTAAATATTAGGGAAACAGGAGGCCTGCGATTGGACAGGGGAAGGGAGGCAGAGCTAAGAGTGGCAGAGAAAGAAACAGAGTCTCGGGGCAGAAGGAAAAAGGCCAAGATGGAGGCAGATGTGAAGCAGCATGGCTTTAACTAGCCACAGGTAGTTATGATATATAAAGGTTAGAATATTGGGATAATTTGTCTAATCTAGGTGGGCAGCTTTTATCATTATCAATTGGTTCTAAAATGATTGTACTGTCATCTTGTGTATCAAGAATTTATTGTTATATAAATTTGTCTGCTTAATTATAAGTTTTTAGAGCTTTGATTTAGTGGGTTGTTGGAAGGTGGACCCACCAACCACAGAGGTTTATGGCTGGGATGGCATGGCAGCCACCTGCAAAGGGAACTCAGGACCTCCAGCCCCACTGGAGAGTTGGCAGGCAGAGAATAGATTGACGGGACTACACTGGGGCTGAGAGTTGGTGGCAGTAGCGTGGGAAGCCTGTTGGGAGTTCATTTTTAATATTTCCCACAACATTTGTCTCAATGACATACATACAAATGCTTATCATTTAATTATTTTATTGATTTATTTAAAGCTTGTGAATTAAATATTTGCAATAATCCAGAAAAACTAAGATTATACTGCTAAAATGTAGAGTATTGTCTACATATGGTTTATAAGTTAGTGGAAAAAAGGCATTACAACCATCAGAAGCTTTCTGAGAAATACTTGCCAAAAAGAACTTAGAAGAAAATTGGTCTTAGGAAACATTTCATCTGAAGATATGAATGATGAATAAACATGAAAATTTGTGCTGATAAACTGTCATCTTTGTACAAAAAGTCTTTATGTGCTCTAACCCCTTTTCTTCAAAGTTTCTAACTCTAGTTTTACATGGTAAACCAGACGTATTTGTAGTGTGAAAACATATCATCCTGCTCTGCATCAACCCACCTTGAAGTCATCACTTTGGGGGGGCACTTGAGGGATGGGGACCCCCAAAACTCATAGCTGCTAACCCATGCAAACAAGAGATTCCTGACGCTGTGCCAACAGCACCTGTTTGTAATTAGCTGAAATGCATCCTTGGTCATTGCTAAAATTGATGGTGAGTCATGCTGTGTTCTGGAAAAGGGTATCATATTAGCTGATGCCACTGTGCTGTGGTGGGCTACAATAACATATGTGTCCCTTTCAGCCATCAATCAGGTGGAGTTTACTTCATGAAGCTAACTAAGGTGCTATATTGGTGTCTGGCACACAGCCAAGCATACTCTTTATCAGTGGCTTAAAATGTTGTCACAATGCAATAGGTTCCCCAAATGTCCTATAGGCTACAGACTTGATATGTGTTGATCTCATAGTAAGGATTTTTTTTTTCTCCTGTAAGGTAGTGGATGTAGCAATAATTACCTCAGTTCTCAAAGGCCATTACTAGATATCCATTGCTGGGAAATAACCCCATAGATTGCCCTGAGAGCCAGTGATTTATGCATCCCTGTATCTAAACTCAAAAGTGGAAACCAAATATTTTTACTTTTTCTCATCTCCACATTATACTTGTATCAATCAGTAGTGGATGCCTGGAGACCTCTGGGGAAGATTGAAATTTGTGCCAGGCTCAATAAAGCAAAGAAATGTAACTCTCTTCAAGCCTTCAACCATTTAGTTTGCTTTGAAGACAGAAAGATCTTCCATTTTTTCAATGTCCTTCTACTATCTCAAATTTAAGTGTCATTTAATCTCATATTCTACTCTGGCTCTGAATCTCCATCACTCCAACTGCATTCTTACTACCAATTCCATTGCCTCTTTTTATCATTATTTATTGTTATTGTTATTATTATTATTATTTTCTTTTTTTTACACTTCAGATTTTATTCCCCTCCCGATCTACTCTCTGACTGTTCAGTATCCCATACATCTTCTCCACCCCCTGTCTCCAAGAGGATGTTACCCCTCCAAAACTTCTAAACTCCCTGGGGCCTCCAGTTCTTGAGGGTTAGGTGCATCTTCTCTGTGAACCCAGATCCAGCAGTTCTTGCTGTATATGTGTTGGGGGCTTCATATCAGCTGGTTTATGCTGCCTGGTTGGTGATCTGTTGTCTGAGAGATCTTGGGGGTCCTCCTACAGCATAGCCCTCTTCCTCAGCTTCTTCCAGCTTTTGCCTAATTCAACCACAGGGGTCAGCAGCTTCTGTTCCTTGATTGTGTTGGCCTCAGGACCACCTTGAGCTGGATCCCACTATGGGCCTGTCTATGGACCTTCTTTTCCTCAGGCTCTTCTCCATTTCCATCCCTGCAGTTCTTTCAGACAGGAACAGTTATGGGTCAGAGTTTTGGCTGTGGGATAGCAACCCTATCCCACATTCGATGCCCTGTCTTTCTGCTGGAGGTGGGCTCTACAAATTCCCTCTCCCCACTGTAGGGTATTTCATCAAAGGGCCTTCCCTTTGCGTCCTGAGAATTTCTCATCTCCTAGGTTTCTTGTACATTCTGGAGGGTCTCCCCAACTTCCAACCTCCTGAGGTTGCCTGTTTCCATTCTTTCTGTTGGCCCTCAGAGCTTCAGTCCCCCCCCCCCACCATTTCCTCTTTATCTTCTCTTCACTCACCTCACTCAAAATCCCAAAGAAGACATATAGAGTAGTTATTGTCTGTCCCAACCAACCTCTAGTCACCTAAACATTATTAATTTACCTAAAATTGGAAAATTTCCAGCAGAATGTTAAATTTATCAGTTATGACAGGAAGCACCTGTAAATTTCTATAGTGTGTAAATTGTCATTCGGTGCTCTTCTTGAAAGATATGCATAAATAAAGCAAAGAATGGATACATGGAATGTACTTGCTTGATGTTTGGATACATCTTCATCACATAGTGTATGACAGTAACAATGTTGATATGTCAGCATGATACAATCTCTAAATTCATCAAGAAATGTCTTCATGGATTGGGTACATTGCTCTCAGAGACATGTTTACAATTGAATTCTCTGAATTAGAAATTTATCTAGACCATTTGTACCAAAAGCTCCAAACAGTTTGGATTCTGATTACACAAAACAGAAGGTTGAATAACATGCATTTCTGGTTATCTGTTGAGCTAAATTTAACATATACTGTGATTTTGTTTCTTGTGAATGTCGGACGTTTCCATTTTCATACGCACATACATGGTATATGTGTAAGGGTGAATACTAGCATACTTTTGGTTGCAACAATCAGGTGGAATTCAAAGGACAATAGGACAGCTTTGTCACTGTGTCACTATGAATTCATTCTTTCCTTTATGTGGGCATTCAGACTAAACTCAGGCTCTAAGTCTTGTAAAACAGATGTTTTACCCACTGAGCCATCCTTCTAGGCCCATGACTAAGGTTTGTTGTTTGTTTTTGTTTTTAATTTAAATAACTTTATTAGTACCCTTGGGTGTATCTAGCTTTATTTGTCTATTCAGATGGTTGAACTGTAGATAAACCATTTTACTGTCTGGTGATTTTTGACAAGTAAATATTTGTCAAGATATGTCTAGTTGACAAATAGAATAATTATTCACATTCATATAGGGTAATAATTTTATATTGCATAAAATGTGTAATTTAAAATTGGGAGAACTAGAATTTTATAAGTTGACAAATTCTATCCCATTTATTTTGAAATTTAAGAAAAAATATATATATTAAAGCCCCCCTGGTGTGTTAAAGAAATCCAGGCCTATTCAGTAGGGATGTCTATGAGCTCATTCTTTCTATAATTAATCATTGCTAGCAATTCTATATCAAATATACTACACAGAAACACTAGCTCTGTCTGGAATACTTGGGTATTTTCATTAATTTTTAAAAAGAAAGCAATCATTTATATTTTAATCTAATATACAGCATAGGGAATCTTTCAAAGTCCTTGTTTTAAAATGGTCTTGCCAGGGATGAAGGAATCAAAGAATTTGTTTGGTTTATTTTTTGAAACACTAAAGAAGCATTCAGAAACAAGATCACATTAAGGAGCATACAATTATTCTATATAATTGTATATTTATATTGAAGCTTACAGGTCATAAAAACAGTTGAAAGGTTGTGTTGGATGATATGAAATCATCTACTTTGATTAACCTCAAACTGCCTGAACATTTTCAACATGTAACAAACAAAACACCAGAAAGAAGTTTGTATAGGTACAGCAGCAGCAATAAGTCCTTATCTCTAAGTGAATATGGGCCAAAAGCAATTTATGTGAGATGAGTTGGTTTGTGGTCGCATTCTCAGAACTCGGGATTCTGAGGTTAGGAGACTAAGAGAGGCTGAATAAGCATTCCATTCTGAATTTCACCAACTCTCAAGCGTTGCACCACTTAACTAACTACTAGTTACATAGCATCTACTTCCTAAATAATAGCCTTTCACCTCAGGTTTATCTCATCATTAAAGAGAAAAATAGAAACTAGAAAAGAGTTACATCTGTCAATATTTTAATGAAAGATGTTTGGAGATTTTTAGAATAAACCTTTTGTAGTCACATAAACAAACATTTAGTATTGATAGAAATGGTTTTGCTGGTTATCAATTTATCTTTAGAACTCTATTGACTCTGTCATTTTAAATATTGGTAAGTGTTTTTGCAATGGACTCTTTAAAGATATATAGGGTTTCCACAATCTGTATTTTCTAAATGTTCTAGTAATTTTAACTTTTCCCAAATGAAGAAAATGGAGAGGTCCATTGGTGCCTCATTGCAGAGAGACTCACTGAGGGCCAGAAATAGACAGAGGGTGTCATCGTTTCTCATCTTGGTTCACATCATGAAAAGTACTCTTCTCATATAAATATATTTAATGACACAGTTCCTGGAATTGTTAATTAGGAGAATCATTAAAATATACTTTATTTCAATGCAAGGGAGAATTTTTCAAAGTTGGGTGTGTTTCAATGGAAAGCTTGTGAGATTGGTATCAATTTGCTAAGATTTATGAATTGGCTTTCCACTTAAGAACAGCTAATAGGAATTGTATATAGTCCCCTTCATATGTGCTTATTGAGTGTGTCTCAACCTTTTCCACTGTTTATGAAAGTTGTTTAACCCTCTCCAGTTTAAGACCATATTTAGTCAAGGGGATCACATACATATAAAAGGCACAGATTTATGAAACAGACAAACCTGGAAAAAGAAAATAAAAGAGCTGATCTAATGAGTCTGACAGACTATTTGGCACACATTTAGGAGATCCATCAATGATGCATTTATAAGGGATAAAATTCATAGACAAAGTGTGGGATCAGTGATGGCAAAATGATAAAAAGAGCTACAATAAAGCTAGGACCTTATTTTTTAAAAATAATACAGGATAGACTATGCCTTTCCAACAGTTTAAGTTTGGATGCTTATATTTCTAAAGAGAAGGCATTTGTTAAAATTTTAATGTAATAGTTACAGCAGAGAAAACATTTTGAAATTTTTTCATTAAAAATGGAAGATGTTTAGCAAGAGAAAGATCAGACTCAAAAGGACATTCTAAAATGGTGTGTTAGATGCACTACATGTATACAATTACGCCAACCTAAAAGAAATAGAAGTCAGAATGTGTGAATTTTGATTCCCAATAAAGAGGAGATCTTTTCAGAGATGTGTAAAAGTAGAATATGGCTTGGTTCCTTCTGCAATTGGACAAGCCTAGACTCTGATGTTGAAGAGATTCAAGCCTCAGATAAATCATTGGTTTAATTGAAATTTAAGGTCCTTACAAGCATAAAGATCCCATTATTCTTGCCACGATACGTAATGAGGCAATAATTTCTATGAAGAAGTCAGGGCTCAGAAAAGTAGAAATGAGTATGTGAAGAGAAAACTTTAATAGCAGTTACAGTTTTCATAGATAAAATTGATATCATTGTCTAACAGACATGATGGACTGGAATGGCCACTAAGAACCTAAGTGGAGATATATTCAGACTGGCCAAAAGAAGATAGTCTTAGAGATTTTAAATTATTTTGATAAATAATATGTTTTGATGGGTACAAAACTCATACAACTGAAGTACAAACATTAAAGTCCATAATCTGGTTGGGTCATTACCATATCTTACATAACCAGATACGTTGAAACAAGATTGGATGACCAGAGGTATGTGAGAGAACGGAAGGAGTTGTTTTCTCCTGAGTGTAGAATTTTATCTGTGACACTTGGAAGCTCAGTAAATCTTCCAATACATGAATATCCTTTATACTATTGGAAGAGCTAATCGAAGATGGGAAGAATGAGAGATTTAGCGTTTTTTTTTTTTAAATAAACAAACAGTTTTATCACAACAGAATATTATTTAAGCTTTTTGAAAACTCCCCTTTCCTCTCTGTAATGCCTTGCATATTTGTTGGAGTGGTATGTGAGTTTTAGTGACTAAGGGTAATGCTTCATGTACTCTCACAGGGTGAATACTCCTGACATACTTGTGCTGTTTCTAATTTTCTCTCTCTTGAGAGGTTTTGTTTTTGGTTTTTTTGTTTTCTGTTTTGTTTTTTTAGAATTTCATACATATATAGAGTGAAATATTTTTTCATATAACTCAAACCTTATCATTTTGTTCTAACTCATAAATGTGTTACTGTTCAATCTGTATGCTTAATACTAATGTAAATGATACAGTCCTAATGCGTGTACATAACACTCTCCTAACTTGTATAGTGTTTGTGTAAACAGTGGACTATATTTTCATACCTACTGAAAATATCTCTCTTCCTTCCATTCTGCCTTTTCTATCTTTAAACAGCATTTTGTCTATGAAGTAAAGGGCTCTAAATGATAGAATTATGGGATAAGAACATGATTCAGTGGGTAAAAGTGCATACTAGCAAGACTGACAACCTGAGTTCACTCTCTGTGGTCTACCTGGTGAAGGGGAGAGGTAGCTTTTATAAGTTGTCTTCTGAACTTAGCACCCATGCACGCATGAAAACATGCACATACACACAAACTCATACACATACAAATAAATAAATATAATTTCTAAAATTAAAAAAATTAACTGATCTTATTGCTAAAAAATAGTAAACCACAAGTAAAACAAGCACATGATGAATACATGACATGGTTCTAGCCTGAACAGACTTGTAGTTTTACATATGATGAGGGCTGACACTTACAAATTGGGTTTAAGAACTCTTTAGGCAATATAATGAGATTCTGTCTTGACATAAAATTCACAAAAGCTAGCTGGAGAAGCAGCAAGTGGTAGAGTGCTTGCCTGGTATATGTGAGTGTCTGGGATTATAAACCAACTAAACAAGATGAGGTTTAGATTGTTTGCATTGACACCCAGTGATTCTTTGTCAGCCTCCAGAACCAGATCTTACCAACAATCCAAACTTACAGTGTCTTGCAAGGTCACATCACAAATGTAGGTCACTTTCTTGCTGATTTGGAAGGGAATGTGCTGGAAGGGGGTGAAGACAATCTGTATCAGGCTCATCTTCATATAATTCTGAAGTCATGCCAGGGGCCCTAACATTTCAGTACTTTCTTTATCATCATTCCAATGGACTGAAAAGCTCTCTGTGTCCGTTAGTGGGCTCACTACTTGGGGAAATGCATACATGAGTTTGTTTATCCTTGAAGTTATACAGAGAAATAAAAATGAAAATATTATAATTACACAGTTCTTCAAATAATAAAGTAAAACTTTAAACTGTATGTGACAAATCTAAATTTACTGTGCTGAAATCTCAACAAACAAACCAAAATGAAACAAACCTTTGATTTGAATGCCATATCCATAACCCCTCTATTTCATTCGCTTGTGTAAAACTTTAAGTTTCTGTTTTCAGTTGTTTTTAGTATATGCTGTATCAGATTGTATACTCAGTTCTATTTATTTTAAAGCTATGCTTGTCATCTAGCCCCTTGACTCTTGTACCCATTATTCATACTGTCTGACCAACAAAATCTCCTCATAGTGGGTTATTGTAGGTTCTCTCATAATGATGCAGTTAAGAATGTGTTAACTGCCCACAGAGAAAGGTAAATTGAACTTTTCTAAGATTTTCTAAAATCAAAGTAATTATTTCTAGTTACAGAGGTATCTCTGTTAATCTACTCTGAGCTGAGACTGAAAATACTCAAATTCCCTGGTGGGATGAGCTGGGCCTTGGCAGGTAGACAAATGTGAGAAGTTATGCCTCAGCTTTGTCTCATTGTTAGCTCCAAAAAAGCATGAGGTGAGGGAGAGGGTCAAAGCTTATATATTGGCAGAAAAATAAACTGCCTTTCTCATATTTCATGTTGGTGCATTAAAAATGATAATTAATGGATTCATCTCTGCATCTAGACTAAATAACCAAGGAAATGAATTTAAAGCAGAAGATGATGTTTTCAGGTATTCATGAGGATTATGGGTTTCCAAATTTCAGTTTTATAGTGATGCTGTTGATGGGTATGTTGAGAGCGTACTTGCCTTGGTCAATGCATAGAAAAGCAATTCCATTTTAATCTTCACCATCACTCCTCTGTGATCAGCAATATGGGGTGACTTAATCTCAAGCAAACTCTGTCTTAGTCATGACTCTTGCATTCAAGGAACAATCCTGCTAGCATTGCAACCACAAGACAAAACTGACTGATGAACCAAGGAGTTAATGTGACACATACATGCACACATACACATCATATGCCCAATACACACATGTATTTACACACCCACTATATATACACGCATGTAGATCATATGTATGTACACACATGTACATACACAGCTACCACATACATATATGCACACACATAAGTTCATGACAATGTTAGTGATATCATGGGGGAATTGTGTGTTTGTACATATGTTCCATGAAGCTGATGCCAAGAAGTGCTTGCTGACAGGAACCTGGTACATCTGTTCCCTGAGAGTTTCTACCAGTACCTAACTAATACAGATACAGATACTCACAGCCAACCATTGGACTGAGCTTGGGAATCCTAATGGAAGTGTTAGAGGGAGAACGGAAGGAGTAGGGGATTCCAACCCCATAAGAAGAACAATATCAACTAACTGGACCACCCAGAACTCTCAGAGACTAAACTATCAACCAAAGAGTATACATGGAGAAATCCAAGGCTCCAGATACATGGGTAAAAGAGGATGGCCTTATCTGTCATCAATGGGAGGGGAGGTCCTTGGTCCTGTTGAGGTTTGATGCCCCAGTGTAAAGGGATGCTAGAGTGGTGAGGAAGGACTGGGTGAGTGGGAAGAAGAGCACCCTCATAGAGGCAAAGAGGAGGGGGGAGAGGGCAGATGGGATGGAAGGGTTGTGTAGGAATAACCAGGAAGGAGGATATCATTTGAAATGTAAATGCATAACATAATTTTTTATTTAAAAATTAGTGACAATCATGAAGAACCAAGAGGAAAATGCCTGTTCCTTTATTCCCATTATTTGAAAACAAATTTTGGTCAACACATAAAAGTTTACATATTTATCAATTACCATTCGATCTTCTTATGTGTTATTATGTATTTTCAATACATGTACTTTTGACGAGTCTTACCAGGCTGTAATACTGACCTTGACCTCTCTACCCTACTGTAGACACCCTTGTCGCTAGAATTATAGGCACAGCTACCTATGTACATATGCAGTAATATTAATTAAGCATAAGTTTACAAATTTATTCATATATGTGTAATTGTGTGGGTTACACATTTAAAAATTCTTTATTTTAGCTTACATTGAAGGATACAGCAATTATTCTTTATGCATATTCAGCCTACTGTTCAAGACAACCAGTAATGATGATCTATGCTACCAAATGATAACTAATAACTTCAGTTCAAATTTAAACCATCTTATATCTTCTAGGACTCTGATAACCATCATTCTACAGACAAGTTCTCCAAGATCAACTTGTCCAGGTTCTACACGTGGAGCTAGTTTGTATCTCTCTACATGACTTACCTCACTAAAGATAATGTCCACTCTCTCTATACATGTGTTATAAAACAGAGGAAATGAGAAGGTTTCATTCTTTGATGGTAAACCACACACACACACACACACACACACACACACACGAATAAATGAACATTGAAGGATACTTACGAAGTTAATAACATTTCTGTGATTCTGTCAAAAGTGCTTCAATACATACAGTGATGCACACTTCTCTCCAAATGTTTTCAGTTTCTTTAGATATTCATTCAGTGTTGAAGTTCTAATTACCATGGCAGTTCCATCTCTTTCAGAACCCTTCCACTCTGTTCCAATAATTACAGTTTGATTTACTTAGGTATTCACTTTCCTCTACATTTTAATACCTCTTTTCTAAGCATTTGGCTTTGGGAAGATTCCAGGTGCTAATATCTGATCTTTGTGAGGATTGTGTTTTGTTCTTTGGTTTCTGCTTCATCTCTGGTTCTTAAGAGAGTGTGGTGGCTGTGTGTTGCCTGGTATGAAATTCTTCTGGGATCATTTTAGGTGAGCCCACTGGAGGTTTCAGGTGAAATATGTTTCTACGTATTCAGGGCTGACATTTAGGAATATGTGTGGGCAATGCATGGGGGTAGGGCGATCCATAGTAGAGAGGAATTAGGGTGTTCCACCAGGACCAACTTTTTCCCCTGAGAATAGGGGCAAAGAGTGAGGAAAGGACAGAGCAGGTGTTCTGATTCAGGGATGGGGATGATATTCACAGATGGAGTTAGAGGAGATCTCCAGTTAGTCTACCTGCTTTGCTAGCCAGAGTGGCCTGTAGGTTCCCAGTGAATACCACTTGGAGTTGGAAGCTGGGATATTTTAATGAGTGGGAGAAGGGGAAGTTCTATGTGATCCACTGGAGATGAGAACAGGGTTGGAATGGGAGGGAAGTTGCCGAAGGTGGTCTGCTACAGAGCTAGCCATAAGACGTGGGGATTAGATTTGGAGAACCTGAGGGAGAGATGAAGTCTTGAAGTCATTCAATCTGCTTTTATGTCTGGAAAGGATTGTGGGTTCCTGGAGGGATGCCTGCTTCAGTTGAAGACAGGAATGAAGCTACGAATTGGAGGAAGGAAGTTTGGAGGGGTAGATCTATGTGATCCCCTAGAGATGGTGGGAAGAAGAAAGGCAGACCAAAGAAAGTGGCCTAATACAGATTTAGTGATGAGACTTGGAGGAGAGCAAGAATATTCTCCTCTAAGCTTCTAGTGTTCCTCAAACTATTTAGTTAAAATATTTTTCTTTCTTCAAAGCATACAAATAGCTTCTTCACTTAAGAGCATTTCCTCCAAAGTTTAGGTGTAGCTTATGTATTTTCTTGTGTTACAGTAAAACCTCATTCTGATCACTACAGCTGTATACTACATTATGAACTAATTGGTAGAAGATGGCCTATATTATGGTTTTTGTGCACTGTACTTTTCATAGAACTTCTATGTTGTCTGATGATAAATTTGCACCGATTTTATATGCTCCCTGTTATATATCTTTTGCTTGCAACTCTAATAACTTCTAGTCTGCTGTATAAGCATGAGCATGCATTCTCTAAAGCTGCAGGTCACTGAGGCTCGAGCCTCCTGCTGCTCCATGCCATTTTTATTTGCAAAAGTATCTTTATTAAAGTAGACACCCAACAAGTAACTTGAACAGGTAAAATTTTGTCATTCATTGTTTTTGCTGTAGATTGAATGCTTGTGTTCTCCCAAGAGAATCATGCAAAATCCTTAACCGAAAATGTGACCATTTCAGAAGAAGGGTCCAGTGGAATGAAGTAGGTTTACACATCATCATGAATGGTGGGGCCCAAATAAAAGAACTCATACTTCTGTAGGAAGATGTATTTATTGATCCCATCATGAATTCTATCCTTCAGATTATACAATGAAATTAGGGGTACACACAGCAAGGTGAGTTTCAACCACCACAAATAGAAGAAGCCTTAGAGGGAGGACTGCCTCAGGACTCACAAAGGTGAGGAGGAAAGGTCTACTGTTTAAGTCACCCACTTTATTGATTTTATGTTAGCTCAAGTAGGCAAGACAAATATGCTTCCCTTCACTCTTTGGTTTATCTCTAGTGCCTGCAGATATCATGTTGTGTGCTTTCAGCTAGATTAAGTCATTGTTATCTGTACAAGGAATAGTCAAATATAGCTATTGCTCTCAAAATCAGAGACTAATCTTTCTTTTATGTTTGGAATTGTAGCATAATTACATCATTTCTCTTTCTCTTTCCTTCAAGTCTTCCCATATATCTCTTTTTGTTCATCTTTCAAATTTATGATCTCCCCTTTTCATTAATTGCTGTTATGTGCATAGCTAGCTATATATAAACATGGATGATAGAGATGACAGAGGAGATGATATACATACAGTCATAGATATAGATATAGATATAGATATATAGAGAGATGATAAAGATAGAGATAGAGAGGATAGAGATGGAGATAGAGATGACAAGGTAGAGATAGCAATGTTATAGATAGAAATAGAGATAAAGAGAGATAGAAATGATAGCGATAGAGATAGAGATAGAGATAGAGAGAAGATAGAGGTAGAGATAGAAATAGAGATGATATAGATAGAAATAACCATAGAGATAAAGATAAGAACAGATGATAGAGATAGAAACTACATAGATATAGAGATAGATGATGTACAGATAGAGGTAGGTATTATAGATAGGTAGAGATTTCTAAATAAAACCTGCTCAGTCTTTATAATGTCATTTTCAGATATAACCATTTGTATTAGATAAGAAATTTGTATGTTCTTCTCTGGGGACATAGTATCTTCAATGTAACAATCATACTTCAAAATTATTTGTGCTATATGATGTCTTATAAATACCTGCCTAGACATTTAAGTATGCATAAAAGCAAAGATCCAAGAAGCTCTGGAGAAAAATATTTTGAGATGAATTTTATGTAGCAGTATGTCTGTATTAACTTATCAGACTTCCTGTTTTATTTAGTTGAGCATGCAATATTATGCAATTTTGAAAGGAAATATAGAATAAGATAGGAAAATACAGAATCCAGAAAAACACACTGACCTGTTTGTTCTCATTTATAATAATTTTGCCTTGATATTAGCCAAAATAAAATTGATGATTTAATTTTTGCTGCTAATTTGTATGTATTTAGCAATTACGTTCACTACTGGAAGTTCTTATTGTATACTAGAATGAGTCAGAAACATTTCATTATGTAATCATAAGAAAATATGTTTATGAAAATTTACCACCAGTTTATTATAGCTATGTTTTTAAAGTACTTGTCATTTTCTACATAAATATTGTGATGACTATTTTCAAGATATGCAATTTCCATTCTATCATTTGGAGACAGGGTCCAATTTAGGCCAGGTAGGCCTGGAACTGCCTAAAGTGGAGGAAACATTTGAAGTTGATACCAGGCCTGTGTGTCTCTGCCACCCATTTTGTGTGCTGCTGTGCATTGAACCCAAGGTTTTTGGCATATGAAATGAGTCTTCTGCATACTGAGCTACATCCCCAGCATCCATTTTATTTTCTATTTATTTATTTATTTATTTATTTATTTATTTTAAATTCCAGATTTTATTCCCTTCCCAGTCCACCCTCTGACTGTTCCATATCCCATACCTCCTTCCTGCACCCTGTCTCCACAAGGATGGCCCCATCCTCCCACCTCCACCCCACCAGACCTCTAAACTCCCTGAGGCCTCCCGTCTCTTGAGGGTTAGGTGCATCCTCTCTGAATAAACACAGACCTGACAGTCCTCCACTGCATATGTGCAGGGGCCCCCAAATCAGCTTGCATATGCTGCCTGGTCAGCGTTCCAGTATCTGAGAAATCTCCAGGGTCCAGGTTAATTGAGACTGTTGGTCCTAGTCTCTCCCCTGCTTCTTCCATGTCATTTCCCTTTCCCCATTCTTTCTTCTTTCCATTTCACTCCTGTCAACATGTATCATGTTCATGGTAAAAGCCATATAACACTCTGGACATGCAGAATCAAAACCACCACAGGCTCAGAAGGTTTCAGTTTGGAGGGTTCATATGCTATGAACACAGCATCTGAGACAGATGAGTTTATACAGGAGGCTGAGAAAGTTACTGCAGAGGCAGGCATGGATGTTTCTTATAAATCATGAAGGAAAAAAATCTCTTGCTTCCTGTGGTTTTCATAAGCAATTATGTGAGTAGTGCCCTCAGACACTTATGTTGTTTCTCTCCATATAGTTGTTTCCAAGCTGAAGATTTTCATGTAAAGTTCTCATTAAGGAAGAAAAAACAAGCAAAATACATGAACTAATTGGTAATTTTTTTCTATAAACATAGATTATGTAACAGATATTTTCTCTTTACTTGTAAAGTCCTAACAGTCTCCTGTGGGTATATACTAAAAGAACAATTCCGTCATGATTAAGACAATGATGACAGACTCACACCCTGTGTCTGTATCTTCTACCTGAAAGCTGAGAAAAATGAATGACTCTTAGCTGGTAAGATATTTTCTATATTTAAATATCTAAATGACTTCAGAATTAGCTCTTGAATAAATCCTTATTTAAAGAGCCATACGAAAGGAAGTTTTGCACAGAAGATTTAAATCACTTTTGATGGAGCTGGTTGATCTTCTACATTAGGCAGAGGAAACTATAATACCTCAGGGAAATGCAACATGAATAAAAAGCTAGAGACTATTCATACACCATGTCTGTAGGTCCCGCATATTTTATTTCTTTCACAGTTCATATAATGAACCCTGAAAACACAGTGCCTTCATGCACATTTGAAATGCTACTCCCTTCTGACTTCATCGGGTAAAGCAGCCACAATGACAAATGTACTTAGCCTCTAAATGAACCCAACTCATGTAAGTGATGGGTGCTTCAAACCCGTGATGGAAAGGCGCTGGGAATCAGGGTGATACCAGTTTCAACACTCAGTCTGAAGCTAACGTGAATTGTTTGATCAGTACCGTAGGGTTGAATGTCTCCTTGGATCAGGAATTAGCACCTTCAGCATCATCACAGTATTATTGAAGTTAACATTTGCAGGCAGATACATTTTTTATGTTGAACATAAAAATAAGGTTTTCCCCTATAATCTACAATAGAGATCCATGTGGAAACATAAATCTGAAATATTGTGAATGTTGAAAAAAGAATGTCAAAGATGAATGACTTCTGAGAGAATAGCAGAGAGATTCTGCATGATTCATGCTGACAGAGAAGATATTATCCCTGTAATTTGAAAGGGGGAAATGCATATTTCTTTTCATAAAGTCATGAGAAAAAACCTTGGGAAAAAAGTTATCATCCAATTTGATTTAAATTTTTTTTTTAAAAAATATCTTTTGGAGGAGTGAACATAGCCATAGCCATACCTTTTTATAGCCACATGTATTCCTTAAATGAAGCTATAGGAGGCTTAACTAGTTTAGTCTCTGGCCGCAAAATATGTAAACCTAGAAATGCTTAAGTCTGTGGAGTGCTACCTTCAATATTGTCAGTGAGGTGACATGTAAGTCATTTAAAATTTCACCAACACTAAAATAAAAAATTAAATTCATTTTGCAATCTATGTGCTTTTCCACTTTCTGAAAAAGTAAATTAGCCCAAATCCCAAATGATAAACTAAACAGAATATGAAATATGAAGTTGTCCTTGGCTTCAGCAAAGAACAGGCTTGTTTTCCACACATTTAGACATGTTTTCCATAAAGCCTCTCAACTTTGTTGTGAGCTATAATATAACAACTTAGACATTTCTACATGGTTCTTAAATCAATTATGAAGTAATTTAAAAAGCAGGATATATTTTGTGACTACTCCAAGGAGGTAGAAGTTTCTTCATAGTACAGTGTGATGTTGACTCACTGCATGATTCATATAGAAAATAGTCTACATTTTGAAATGTCACTCAACACAGGCAGAGAGCAAAGTGGGATAAAGAAGCAAGTTCAGCAGTTCAATCCATCTTGACTTTGACACTGTTCAGGGATGAATTTTCAGAAATGTTTTGGTATAGAAACAAAATGTAGAACAAAAAAAAGAATAAATCCAGGTTGAGTGACGAACTGCAACCAGAACATAGCCAGAATTTGGTAGCTTATTTCAGAATTTGGCCAATTTCTGGATCCTGGTATTCATTACAGTGATCTGCAGTCCAAGATTTAATTTTCTACATATTCTAAATTCATACAGTACCTATTTTGTGTGATACTGTAATACCTAAAATAAAATAATAGCAATAGTTTTATGTTTATCATAATTATTAAGGTCCCTACATAGCGAATTTCCTTATCCTTAAAAATGATTTTTATTAGGTACTACTCTTGATTTTTATGACAGCTCTGCTTTTTGCTTTTGAACGCTAGCTAGGCAAGTCTCCCTAATTCTCCAGGCATTTGTTTCTCAGTCTAAGAATGATCAGGAATATGTTGATTACTCTCCTGGGCTTCCCTAAGTCCATCAATCTGACTCAAAATTTTTTAACATTTTGTTCTCCTGAGAGTCACCAACCATGCTACATATTTTTATAGAGTTCCAAATTAGCAGTCGTTGTTCAGGGAACAGAATATGGGGACTTTTCTGAGAAAATAATTACAGCAAGAACATAATGGCAGAAAGAGCCCATCAAATACCTATTTTCAAGGTCTGTTTTTATATGTATGTTCTCCCCCATGAGATTGTCCAAAATGCAATTTAAAGAGACTCTGAACTGGATTCAGAAAGTTGAGTGTTTTATGAATTTTTGTCTCTAAGTGACATATACCTTTCTGCAAAATAACAAAAATAGATTTGTTCTGTGCATGGAGTGTAGCATTTCTGGTGTAATGGGGTACGGCTGGCACAGTATGTTCTGTTTTAGTTGATGACACTGAATAAATTGCTTGGGGGAATAAACTGAGTATTCATGGAAACGTCAATGTACCTGTGAACATAGCCCAAGCCAGAATCAAGAGCTTGATATAAATATATATTGTGTGCAGATTCAAAAGCATTCTAAATATATATTTAAACATATAGGAAAATATAACCATTGAAGCCCAGCTGAACAGTGGCTTCATTTTTAGGAGTGCAGCATCTCTCTTGACAGGAGGGGCAGATTGATGGATCCATGTGTGTGCCTTCCTATGACAATATACTTTATGTTAAGCCTCATTTCCCCTGCATCTCAAACCAAATCTATGGGAGATTTGTACCTCCAGTGAAGATGCCGCTAGGTAACCTGGGGGGCAGGAGGAAGCTTTTAAATCTATATGTGTCCTTGGGGTTGGCTAACACAGTTGCCATGAAACTGTATAAGTGTCCTGGCATTGACCTAAACAGTGACAATGGGATTTGATTGTTATTTTTTTAAATGGTATAAATCTCGGAGTGACAAATGAGTAAACACAGAAACTAAATAATGAGGAAATGTCTATTTTTTTTTCTGGTCTAAATTCCAATGTATTTGATTTAACTACATATATAAAATATAATACAATACTCAAAAGAACTCTACCTTCATGGGTTCCTAGCTTAATGGACTGAGGATTGATTGATACATAGAAACCAAGGCTATGGGCAACTTCCCGATGAGACTATGTATAGGCTCAAAAGAGCAAACCATTCTTGTGATGACCCCAGGATACACTGCAGACAGCAAACATGCTTCATGACTGTTGATGAACGCTAAGCATTTTTATTTCAAACTCCCCTGATCCTAAATTTGCATAGTGCTACTAAGAGATAAAGTCAATACACTGTGCAGTCCCAAACAGTATAAATTCTATTAGTCAGTGCTCAGAGGTTTGGAGCCAAATTCTAGCTCTTTCAGAAAATGATTTGCTACTTCTAAGAAGTATAGAGGCTGTATAATAAGAATCCATGAGGAGCCAGGCAGTGGTGGCACACACCTTTAATTCCAACACTTGGGAGGCAGAGGTAGGTAGATTTCTGAGTTCGAGGCCAGCCTGGTCTACAGAGTGGGTTCCAGGACAGCCAGGGCTACACAGAGAAACCCTGTCTCGGAAAAAAAAAAAAAAAAGCATTCATGAGGACCAAAGGACCCTAGTAATCTTTAGTATTAAAATTAGTAAAAACAAATGACATTTGGACTTATGAGCAATGCTGTGCTAGATTTTAAATATTACCTCATTGGTCACCTAAAGAGTAAAATTTAGGCTTGAGAGATGGCTCAGTGGTTAAGAATACCTGATGCAATTCCAAAGGACCTAGTTTCAATCCCCATTAGCCACAGGGCAACTTACAACAGACTGTAACTTCAGGCTCTGGAGATCCTCTGGCCTCCTTGGGCACCAGGCACACAAGTAGTAGAGTCATTACTATAGGCAAAGCACACATACTAAAGGAAGGAAGGAAGGAAGGAAGGAAGGAAGGAAGGAAGGAAGACAAAAGACAAAAGAAAATCTCTAAAGAGGGTAAAATTTGTACATATAAATCAATGTACCTGAAATTTCTTTGGAAGACTTAGAGTATAAATGACAGCAAGGGGTAGCATTTAGGAGCATGAGATTTATAGATATAAGTTCTGAGGCTTGTGAACAATATGATTTGAGTAATTTTCTCAGTGTCAATATTCTTACATATAGAACTAATAATAGCTTTATAACATTTTGGTGTAGATTGAAAGCAACTTCAACTTAAAATCATTAGAAAATAGTAAGCATGCAATGATTTTGTTTTTTAAAAATGGTGTATGTGTGTATGTGTATGTGTGTGTGTGTATTATTTGTGCATCTGACAGGTATCTTTAAGCATATCCATGACACGAGCTGCATGTGAGTGTCAGGTTAATTTTTTGGAGCTGGCTCTTCCTTCCAGGATGGTTCCAGGGACTGATCTCTGGTCATAGGACATGTGAAGCAAGCATAGTGAACCTACTCATCTCAAAGGCTTAATAACTTTCAATTACTATGTATTGTTCTTGATTATGTAGATGCAATCATCCTCTTATTGATCTTTCCATTTTAGTCTTCAATTTCTTTCCTCTCTTTGTTCATTTACTTTTAATTTACCACCCTCACCCATGTATATTCATGTATGGAACACATAGGTGTTTCTGTTTTTAAGAGGGGAATTTACCCTTAACTCAAATTTTCTGAAGACTGTATATGGCCGCAAAGTCATGTGTTTAACAACTTCAGATTTGGCCTACCAGACACATACAATGATACTGAAAGCTCTCCAAGCTCTCTATGTGCCTACCCAATATGAATGTTCTTAATATTTCACATTAGAATTGTAAGATTGAGTGAGAATGTGTTAAAACTCTGACATAGGCAGGGACTGAGGAACAGCCGGGAAGTAAGAGGCTTCTGGTTTCCATCTGTGGTGGGAGTCCTCTGCCTGGGTCACCAGGGATCCATAGCCAAATAGCTCTGGGAGAAAGCTACCATCCCAGGAGTAGGGACAAGACTGACTGATCAGATGGATCCACCTGGAATACCCAGGTCACAGGGTTTGAGGAACAGGGATCTGGTTTCTTTTGGTGGTTGGAGAGCAGATCCTGTGACACAGGGCTCCATACACAAATAGTGCCAGGAAAGAGCTGGTATACCAGGAGTGCTGACACACCTTTAAGCACAGGTAAGACCGCCACTTTTCAAATTCACTGGACCAAGAGGGACCCTAGCAGAGCCATCAGGACACAGAAAACAAGGGTCAACTGGGGATTAGATCCTTCTTGTTTCTGTCTGCACCCCAGAGCTGACCCTGCACCACAACTCTCCAAAACCAAATTCCTCTCAGAGAGAACTGGTCTCCAAGGAGTATTGACACCTAGGCTTGCAGGAAAGACAAGCCATAGACAGAGAGAGTAAGACCAGCTAACACCAGAGATAACCAGATGGCGAAAGGCAAGGGCAAGAACACAAGGAAGAGAACCAAGACTACTTGGCATCATCAGAACCCAGCTAACTCACCACAGCATACCCTGGATACCACAACACACCAGAAAAGGAAGACTCAGACTTAAAATCACATCTCAAGAGGATGACAGAAGATTTTAAGAAGGAAATAAATAACTCTCTTAAAGAAGAACAAGAGAACACAGGTAAACAACTGGCAGCCCTTAAAGAGGACACACAAAAATCCCTTAAAGAATTATAGGAAAACACAATCAAACAAATAAACAAAACCATTCAGGAAATAAAAACAGAAACAGAAGCAATAAAGAAATCACAAAGGGAGACAACCCTGGAGTTAGAGAACATAGGAAAGAAATCAGGAGTCATAGATGCAAGCATCACCAACAGAATACAAGAGATGGAAGGGAGAATCTCAGGTGCGGAAGATTCCATAGAAAACATGGACACAACAGTCAAAGAAAACACAAAATGCAAAAAATTCCTACCACAAAACATTCAGGATATCTAGGATACAATGAGAAGACAGAACCTAAGGATAATAGGTATAGAAGAGAGTGAAGATTCCCAACTGAAAGGACCAGTAAATATCTTCAACAAAATTATAGAAGAAAACTTCCCTAACCTAAAGAAAGACACGAACATAAATATACAAGAAGCTTACAGAATGCCAAATAGACTGGACCAGAAAAGAAATTCCTCCAGTCATATTATAGACACAACACCAAATACACAAAATAAGGAAAGAATATTAAAAGCAGTAAGGGAAAAAGGGCAAGTAACATACAAAGGCAGACCTATCAGAATTACACCAGACTTCTCACCAGAGACTATGAAAGCTAGAAGATCATAGACAGATCTCATACAGACTCTAAGAGAAAACAAATGCCAGCCCAGGCTGCTTTATCCAGCAAAACTCTCAATAATCATAGATGATGAAACCAAAATATTCTATGACAAATCCAAATTTGCATAATATGTTTCCACAAACCCAGCCCTACAAAGAATAATTGATGGAAAACACCAACTCAAGGACGGAAACTACACCTAAGAAAAAGCAAAAAAGTAATCTTTCAACAAACTCAAAAGAAGATAGCCACACAAACATATAAACAACATTGAAAATAACAGGAAACAACAATCACTATTGTTTAATATCTCTTAACATCAATGGTATCAGTTCCCCAATAAAAAGACATAGACTAACAGACTGGATACATAAACAGGACCCAGCATTTTGCTGCATCCAGGAAACGTACCTCCATGTTAAAGACAAACACTACCTCAGAGTAAAAGCCGGGAAAACAATTTTCCAGGCAAATGGCCCCAAGAAACAGGCTGGAGTAGCCATTCTAATATCAGATAAGGTCAACTTTCAAACAAAAGTCATCAAAAAAGATAAGGAAGGACACTTCATACTCATCGAAGGAAAAATCTATCAAGAAGAACTCTTAATTCTTAACATCTATGCCCCGAATGCAAGAGCTCCCACATTCATAAAAGAAACTTTACTAAGCTCAAAGCACACATTTCACTTCACACAATAATAGTGGGAGACTTCAACACCCCACAATCAACAATGGACAGATCTTGGAGACATAAACTAAACAGAGACATAGTGAAACTAACAGATGCTATGAACCAAATGGATTTAACAGATATCTATAGAATGTTTCATCTTATATCAAAAGAATATACCTTCTTCTCAGCACCTCATGGTGCCTTCCCCAAAATTGGTCATATAACTGGTCACAAAAGAAACCTCAACAGATAGAAGAAGATTGAAATATTCCCATGCCTCCTATCAGATCACTACGGAATAAGGTTGGTCTTCAATGGCAACAACAACAGAAAGCCCACATACACATGGAAGCTGAACAACTCTCTGCTCAATGATAACTTGGTAAAGCAAGAAATAAAGAATGAAATTAAAGACTTCCTAGAATTTAATGAAAATGAAAGTACAACATACCCAAACCTATGGAACACAATGAAAGCAGTGTTAAGAGGAAAACTCATAGCTCTGAATGCCTCCAAAAAGAAACTGGAGAGAGCATATACTATCAGCTTAACAGCACACCTGAAAGTTCTAGAACAAAAAGAAGCTAATACACCCAAGAGGAGTAGAAGGCAGGAAATAATCAAATTAAGGGCTGAAATCAACCAAGTAGAAACTAAAAGAACAATACAAAGAATCAACCAAACCAGGAGCTGATTCTTTGAGAAAATTAACAAGATACATAAGCTGTTAGCCAGACTAACCAGAGGGGACAGAGACAGTATGCAAATTAACAAAATTAGAAATGAAAAGGGAGATATAACAACAGATTCTGAGGATATTAAAAAATCATCAGATCCTACTACAAAAGCCTATATGCAACAAAGCTGAAAAATCTGGAGGAAATGGACAAGTTTCTAGAAAGATACTAATTATCAAAGTTAAATCAGGATCAGATAAACTATCTAAACATCCCCATAACCCTTATTCTATTCCCATAAGGAAATAGAAGCAGTCATTAAAAGTTACCCAACCAATAAAACCCCAGGACCAGATGGGCTCAGTCCAGAATTCTATCAGACCTTCAAGGAAGACCTAATACCAATACTCTTCAAACTATTCCACAAAATAGAAACAGAAGGAACACTACCCAACTCATTCTATGAGGCCACAGTTACACTGATACCAAAACCCCACAAAGACCCAACAATAAAAGAAAACTTCAGAACAATTTCTCTTATGGATATCAATGAAAAAATACTCAATAAAATTCTTGCAAACCAAATCCAAGAACACATCACAACGATCATTCACCATGCTCTGGTAGGCTTCATCCTAGGGATGCAGGGATGGTTCAATACCTGGAAATCCATCAATGTAATCCACTACATAAACAAACTCAAAGAAAAAAACCACATGGTCATTTCATTAGATGATGAAAAAGCATTTGACAAAGTTCAACATTCCTTCATAATAAAAATCTTGGAAAGATCAGGAATTCAAGGAGCATACCTAAGCATAATAAAAGCAATATACAGTAAACAAGTGGCCAACATCAAAATAAACGGAGAGAAACTCGAAGCAATCCCACTAAAATCAGGGACCTAGTAAGGCTGCCCTCTATCTCCTTATCTATTCAATATAGTACTTGAAGTTCTAGCTAGAACAATTAGACAACAAACGGTGGTCAAAGGGATACAAATAGGAAAGGAAGAAATCAAAATAACACTATTTGCAGATGATATGATGGTATACTTACGTGACCCAAAAAACTCCACCAGAGATCTGCTACAACTGATAAACACCTTTAGCAAAGTGGCCAGATACAAAATTAACTCAAGCAAATCAGTAGCCTTCCTATACTCAAGGATAAACAGGTTGAGAAAAAATTTAGGGAAATGACACCCTTCACAATTGTCACAAACAATATAAAATATCTTGGTTTGACTCTAACCAAAGAAGTGAAAGATCTGTATGACAAGAACTTCAAGTCTATGAAGAAAGAAATGGAAGAAGACCTCAGAAGATGGAAAGATCCCCCATGCTTATGGACTGGCAGGGTCAATGTAGTTAAAATGGCCATCCTGCCGAAAGCAATCTACAGATTTAATGCAATCCCCAACAAAATCCCAACTCAATTCTTCATAGATCTAGGTAGAGCAATTCTCAAATTCATATGGAATAACAATAACCCAGGATAGCAAAAACTATTCTCAACAATAAAAGGACTTCTGGGGGAATTAGCCTCCCTGACCTCAAGCTGTACTACAGAGCAGTAGTGATAAAAACTGCATGGTATTGGTACAGTGTCAGGCAGGTAGATCAATGGAATAGAATTGAAGAACCAGAAATAAACCCACACACTTATGGGTACTTGATCTTTGACAAAGGAGCTAAAATCATCCAGTGGGAAAAAAGCCAGCATCTTCAACAAATGGTGCTGGTTCAACTGGCAGTCTACATGTAGAAGATTGCGAATTGATCCATTCCTATCTCCCTGTACAAAGCTCAAGTCCAAGTGGATCAAGGACCTCCATATAAAACCAGATACACTGAATATAATAGACGAGAAAGTGGGGGACATTCTCCAACACTTGGGCACAGGGTAAAAGTTCCTGAACAGAACACCAATGGCTTGTGCTCTGAGATCAAGAATCTACAAATTGGACCTCATAAAATTACAAAGCTTCTGTAAGGCAAAGGACATTGTAAATAGAACAAAATGGCAACATATAGATTGGGAAAAGATCTTTACCAATCCTATGTCTGATAGAAGGCTAATATCCAATGTATACAAAGAACTCAAGAAGCTAGACTCCAGAGATCCAAATAACCCTATCAAAAAATGGGGAACAGAGCTAAATAGAGAATTCCCAGCTAAGGAAGCTTGAATGGCCGAGAAGCACCTAAAGAAATGTTCAACATCCTTAGCCTTCAGGGAAATGAAAATCAAAACAACCCTGAGATTCTACCTCACACCAGTCAGAATGGCTAAAATCAGAAACTCAGGTGACAGCAGATGTTGGTGAGGATGTGGAGAAAGAGGAACACTCCTCCATTGCTGGTGGGAATGCAAGCTGATGCAATCTCTCTGGAAATCACTTTGGCTTACCCTCAGAAAAAATGAACATAATACTTCCTGAGGACCCAGCTATTCAACTCCTGGGCATATACCCAGAAGATGCTCCAACATGTAATAAAGACACATGTTCCACTATGTTCATAGCAACCATATTTATAATAGCCAGAAACTGGAAACAACTCAGATGTCCCTCAACATAGGAATGGATACAGAAAATTTGGTACATTTACACAATGGAATACTACTCAGCTATTAAAAACAATGACTTCATGAAATTCGCAGACAAATGGATGGAACTTGAAAATATCATCCTGAGCGAGGTAACGCAGTCATAAAAGAATGAACATGGTATGTACTCACTGTTAAGTGGTTATTAGCTCAAAAGTTAAAAATACCCAAGACTCACTTCGCAGCAACAGTAGGGCTAAGTGTGAGGTCCCAGAGGGAGAAATTGGAGAAGGGACTGAAGGAGCTGAGGGAGTTTGCAGCCCCATGGAGGGAGCAACAGTGGCAACTGGCCTCACCCCTCGATACTTCTGGAGACTGAATCACCAACCAAAGAATACACATGGAGGGACCCATGTTCATGGACACATATACGTCAGAAGATGGTCTTGTTAGACATAAGGGGGAGGAGAGGCCCTTGGGCCTGGAGTGTGTTAGGTCCCCCAGTATAGGAGAATGCCAAGGAGGGATGAAGAGAGTAGATTGGGGGGGTGAAGGGGAATACCCCCATAATGGCAGGGGGTGGGGGAGTGAATGGGGAGGTTCCAAGGGGGAGATCTGCAAAGGGGGGAAACATTCAAAATGTAAATAAAATGTAAATAAAGTATGAAAAAAATAAATAAAAAATAAAAAATTTTAAAAAAGAGTTGGTTTTCTAAGACCGAGAAACCATATGAGTTTTAACTTATGCTAGGTGGCATCTAGTACAAACTATATTATTGAAATTATCCTCAAGGATCAGATAATCCAGGGTACCCAATGGAATATGGTTTAGGGAGAAAAAAAATAAGAAAAGAAACTCTGACACAGTTAGTTTAGAACTTATAGTATTACTTTTATATTTAAAACTTGTATAGCATTTAATTTCTGAGTGTTTTAAAACTTTTCTCAGTAGTATTTTGTAGTTTGTGTATTTCTAATTAAATTTTATGAATGTATTTAAGGTTGGATGTCAACTTCATAGAAAGTTCCAAATTCATCCTTGCTACAAAAATTGCCTCATGTGGATCATTTGACTAGATTACAGAGCATGAGCAACTGATGGTTTTAAAATACAGTGCTTACGCCAGCCACCCTGAAAGCAGGGATATTAAATTTCCAAGTTTTTGAAGAGGGGGTTTTAGCTTCATCACATTCGTTAGTATAATGTATTATTTAGTTGCAAGCAACTATGACAACAATAGCAGCCACAAATGATAGAGTATTAACACCCAAATTCACATACATGTTATTCTACCAAACAGTTGTATTCAATAAATGTGTCTTACCTCAGATATAATATAGTAAAAGGTAGCTAAAGCAGTCTTTTTCTGTGATTCTCCTATTCTGCCTTAGATTTAAGCCCAGGAAGAATAAATGAAATACATTTGGTGATTTCACATTTTTCTTGACATATAAAATTTCAAAGATAACAAATCAAACTATTAAAGTGTTTTCAAGATAACTCAATAGAAAACTTTTGATGGTTCAGTTACTGGATGACCTTGATGAAGGTAAGTTTCCTACAAAAATTGAAGTTTCCTGCATCTCATTCTGGAGCCGAATCTGAATCTAATTTCAATACAAATGTACTCAGAACCCATGACAACCTGAATTGGATGCAGCTTGGGGAAGAAAGAACACAGTTGTCAACATGACCTCAGTAATGAACACCATCTCTGATAAGTGCAGCCCAGTGAAAACCGTATTGAGGTTTAAAAACTAAAATAAAGGCAATAAAATATCTCCCTCAACAGTCCTTAAAATGAAGGGCCTGTCAAAGTGTGAAAACAAATACTATTAATACAAGAAATACTTATTTGTTCTTTGTTTCAAAAACTGTTGTACAGGTGTCTTAGCCTCAGCCTGGGTGCACACAGAACAAAGCCTTAGGCAAACACTTACATGCAAATTGTTTTTACTATTTCTTTTCCATAGTGAATGAGAGGAGATTGGTATCAGAGAACTGGCACAAGAGAGAGATGTTACACTAGGAAATAAAAAGCAACACTAGGAAGGTACAACTGGATATTATTCCAAAAAAAAAAAAAATAGCATCTTAAATTACATTTAGAACTGTCTACTGAAGAGCAAAATGGAGTACATGTATCTAGTGGTTTCTATCACCAATTGATCAAGGATGCTTTTACATTTACTATTTTTCATACAATACTGGGGTCAGTGCAGCAGGGTTCCAATTGTCACCTAATGTTGCACTAAGAGATGCCATGGCTGAAATAAAAGAATCAGATTCACAGCTCATGTTAAATGTACCAAGCTGCCTCTCCAGAAGTCTGCTCGAAGACTACATGAAACTGGTTGTAGAAACTGAGACTAGGGATATCAGGAACGCTAGAAAAGTTTTGATGTAGTAGAGGAATGTACAGTCTACTGGAGTGTCCTGGTCACTGATGGCAGCCTTTCTAATCTCAAATCAAATAGGCTTTGTTAATTAGTTGCCCTTTTGAAATTGAATGTCAGCCTGATGGTAGGTCATGAAAAATGAAAACCCTCCTCTAGTCTCAATCTTGTTCTCTATCTCAACCAGTTGGATTTTAAAAATGATATCTCATAATACATGTCATCACACCAATACAGGGTGTCCATATTCTCTGTGTCTTTCTTATTCTTCATTTTAATATATGTTTTTCTCTAGAAGTATCACAGTAAGTATCTTCTGAGTAGAGAAACTGATCTGGAAAAATTTCTGGTAGCAATACAAAAAATAATTATAATTCTATGAGTAAGTAATGAATGTCTCATGCATTTCTTATGCATATATCTTTTCCATTGAAGGCCTGCATGTTCCTTTAACTGATAGTATAGTCAGAGTGCAGAAGTATGAATAAAATTGCCTTGAATGGTGCTGGAGATATTCACACAGAGATATCTAGGCCAGCAGCCTTGAAATTAAGCTATTGTTTTTATTTGTTGGTTGATTATTTTTTATTTATTGTTTCTTTGTTTTGTTTTTTACTGTTTTGTTTGAAATAATTTCCTCTCTGTAGTATGTAAGGAATCCAGCAAGCTGGACCTGGTGGCTCACACTTGTAAATCTACCAGGTTGGAGCCTCAAATAGGCTCCATGAACTCATGAGTTCAAGATTAGCCTAGTCTACAGAATAAGACCCAGGATAGTCTGAATTACATAGTGAGATTCTATCTCAAAATTATTATTTCTTAAAACAAAACAAAGAAAGGATGCAAAATTGACCAAAATGATCTTGTGCCTCAGAAATAATTTGTGAGTTGTGGAGGTGAAAATAAAAGAAACAAAGAAAGAAACAAATAAACCAAACAAACAGGTGGGCAGGCATATGGAGGCCCTAGATCAACAGATATTCCCAATATGAGTTGACACAGAGAAGGCAATGAAATTTGCATTATGCACCTATTCAAAGCACCAAAGAAAATAAGTAGTTGAAGAATTGTAATACTAACAAACACACTCTTATGTTTGCCCAAATTGTTAGAAGAAAGACAAGGTTATGTTGAACAACAATTGGGTTCTATATTCAGAAAATAAGAGCTAATTCCTTCATGGCACACTCTAATGAAAACATCAGAACACAGGGGAGAAGGAGGCAGGGATGGATGTCAGCATAATAATCTGTATGCATGTATAGAATTCTCAAAGGAAAATAATACAGAACTGACATTTTAGTTGTCTCTCAGCAAACTCAGGTACAGAATTGGAATATAGTAGCAATGCCCAGGAAGATCCATAAGCTAAATCAACCCTATACTGTCTAAAACCAAATGTTGTTTTCCACATTGGTTATTCATAAAGACTGGGAAGAAGAGGAAGTCTTAAGAGATGAATGCAATCAGAACACACACATACACATATACGCACACTGGCACACACTCGAACACACTTGCATGCACTTGTACACATACACATGAGTGTACATACACTCATACATGCTTATGTACATACGCAGACCCAGTAATCTTGGGTGGTCTTGTTATATCAGAAGAGTATGAGATATTGTTTAGCAATTCATAGTTCTTGCCCCACAATAAACATAATGAGCAGAATGAGAGATCATCAGGAAGACATACTCAGTTTTGGAAAATCATTCCTCTTTACGTTCTCTGTGATTGTTTGTACTAGCAAAATTAACAATAAAAACTACTCTCTGGACTAACAACAGACGCAAAGGTTGCATCTAGATGTTAGAGTTGGAAACAATCTAACATAATCAAATTCCCTGTAAGAGTTCAGAGAAAATGCATATAACTTGGAAATCAAGCAAAGAAGAGATCCATATTTGTATATATGTACCCTACACACTGTCTAAATTTAGATAAAAACCCTTTAAAGGTCCATGTTTCAAGGATTTGCTTTGAAGTGTGGTGTTTGGGAGAAACTGATGGAGTTGGGAACTTGAGGACATGAGGAGCTCTTTGGATATTGCAATGTCTTTTCAACAAAGCCTTAGCAATCCCAGCATCTTCCTCCCACTGCTCCCTATTCATGACCTAGCAGCTAGTTCCACCCCTTATACCTGACACACACCATTGTTCTCAGATCTGTCCTGGACTTAAACTTCAAACACTGTTAGCTCAAAGAATTTTTCTATTTGTTACTTAACTATCTCAGGTACTTCATTATGGTACCAGGAAGCAGGTTTGGATCATGTCTTTGAAGGAAAATCTAATTTATTAATTTTCCTTCTGGCAAAAGTGAAAATTGACTGTGCCATTGAGGAATTTGCATTTGTCCCTTGATATAGAGTATAATTATTCTCTGTCCTGACTAAATTTGCAACATTTTTGTCTCTCCTCTAAAAGTTTGTCCAATCTAAAATTGTATTTAACTTAGCTTTAGAATTTCTGAACAAACTGGAGCTCTCTAGTAACATTACCTGCATTAAAATATTTCATTGTAAGCATCCTTCACATTAGCAAATTTCATGCTCTGTGGATGTATCTTTTGTTGTCAGAATTTGAGTTCAGTTTTATATGACGTACAATAAATTATACATACAACATATTTCATATCATTATAGCCGGAGAATAAACCTGTCACCTTACAATTGAAAATTGGTCCTTGATTGATATAGTACTTTGCAAGTAGAGCCTGTGAAGTGGCTGACCCTCATGGGATTTAAAAATTCTCACATCTCAGCAGTGATTATTCACCTGTCCATGCACCGTTTTATATGACATTACTATTTTGCTGTTTGATTTAATTCAGCTGACCTATATTAAGTATCCCCTGTGCATCTGGCACTGAATTTTCCTGGGGATCAGAGACTGATCCTATGCTTGTGGAACCCACAGTGTAGTAAAGGAATCAAAAGGATGTAGATGCCTTCATTATAAGTTACAATGAAAGCAAATAACAACTTTTAGGAAATTCCAGTATGATGTAAATCAAGCTTACATTAAGATGAAGGAAAAGACCTTCTCTTGTAGAAATCTAATAAAAATGGCCCTGAACTGGGTATGGTGGATTGCGTAGGAGTTTCTCAGATGAAGAGAAAAGAAGCAATGCAGAAAAGATTCAGATTTTTCTACGAGAAAATAGTAATGGCATAAATATAGTAAGAAGTTAACACCTGCTGTGTTGGAGGAACAGCAAATATATTCACAGTATGAATTCTTAAAAATGAAAGTGAAGGAACAAACCTAGCTGGGAGGGGCAGGAAAGTTCATGCCAAAGAGGTTGAAATGTTCTACAAGAGCGACCAGGGGTTTTCATAATGCCTCAAGGCCAAGCACGCCAAAATGAAACTAAATGTTTTCTTTCTACAGTTTACAAAGCCTCTTGATGTATCCCCAATTTTTATATTTTGGAATAAGTATTTCTTGTTTTTATTCTAGACAAGTTTCAAGGAGCAAAGGTAAACTTTTGCATATTTTGAATTCCTGTCCACCAAGTACATCTTTGATTTCAGGGAAAGTAATTGGCCCTTTCCTGTTGCATTAGAGAATTAAACCTTGCCATTAAAGATTCTAACTACCTGTGTAAACAAAAGTCAATAGAGAAGATTTCAGTATTTAATTTGGCTCAAACTCTAGTTCTTGGAAGAAGAGAGCTACCACAGGCAGATTTCTCCTGAAGGGCAAACAGAGACAAAAATTAAAGACACAAAGTCAGTGAATGAATCTGTGACATATGCCAGATGCTGCTGCTGTCCCCTGAATGCTGTGTCTGCAGTGAGCACATCCAGATTACAACCTGAATGACTCTGTTTTCTGGCAGGAGGATCTTGAAAATCCAGTTTTTGATGGATAGCTCCAGCTCCAGTTTCTATACTCCGAGAAAACTTCTTTCCCCTTTAAAGCTTCTCCAAATTCACCCTGGGTTTTTGCTGTCCTGAATGATCAGAATACAACAAAAGAAAACATCAGGGGAAACTGAAATAAGGAGAAATAAACTTAAAGGGGATTTCTAAGAGCCACTTGTTGGAAGATGCACATGGTTGCATGCTATTGTGCATATGTCAAATATTCATGTTCAGTGTAATCACAGAAATCAATATTCGCTGACAATCAAAATGTGCAAGTTCTACAAGCGTATAAGTGATACCAAGTGATTTTTCGTGTAGTTTAAACATTGGCAGCAAGCAATTACATCAGGATTCAAAGGTAAAAATGAGGCCATCTGGTTTTCAGGCTCTTGGGCACCCCAGGTACCACTAGATGCCATGGAAGAACTGAGAAAGGAGTGGGGGCCCAAGGGCAGGATCTATCCTGGAGCTAAGGGGAAAGGGGGAGGGCTCCAGCTTGGTGGTAGCTGAGAGGACTTCTGCAGGAGACTAGGCAGCAGGCTCATTAGACAAGGCCTGTTCCATTGCTTCCCACAGGAGATCCCAACGAAAAGAGACAGTACATGGTTTTAAGGCATTTATTGTCATGGCAGAGAGTGGTGATGAGTAAAACCATACCCCCCCTTTCTCAGGGCGGGCCGGCGGTTAAATACCTTTTGCAGAAAGGAGTGTCTGGGAAGGGGAGTTTATTGCCTAGGCCTCCAGGCCTTTAGGTGCCTCATTAAAATGGAGATCTGTCTTGAGGCTGCTTGACTTTGGTCAAGTCCTCTA
This sequence comes from Rhynchomys soricoides, assembly GCA_019843965.1. NCBI lineage: Eukaryota > Metazoa > Chordata > Mammalia > Rodentia > Muridae > Rhynchomys > Rhynchomys soricoides. The sequence continues at coordinate 3,442,979 of JADRCH010000209.1, read as the reverse complement.
CCTGTAGAGGGGCTTGGGGAATTGCCCTATTGCCCTTATATGGCTGATGGCCACAAATTTATGAAGGGATATGGCCTTGTGTCAGGAGCCTGGGACCCAGGCATATGGCATAAGACCTACAGTCCCTAGCAGGGTTATCCCCTGCTGGAGATCCCCTGCTTGGTCAGGGTGGGGGGTATTGTTCAAACTTAGCCCAAGCTGAAAGCAGGCTGCCTTTCACGGTCCTACAGTCTCTTAGAAAGCAGTAAGCAATAATTTAGTCTCTGTTCCTCCATCTTCTACCTGGACCACCCAAACACACCAGCTCAAGTCAGGATTAGCACTGAAGATCTCATGTTTTCCTTCCTGTGGGACATACCAAGGCTGGACTTGGAAGATCTAAATAAAAGGAAGGAAAAGGAGTTGGAATTTTGTTTGTCTCTTAGCATAAATATAATATTTGTTCCAATCAGCATTCTATAATGTATGGATATTTCAGTTTTTCTTTTCTATGAAGACATACATGTATCATTGAAGATATAGAATTCTAGAGAGTAAAATTGTCAAGTCAGAGGACTAAAAGAAATGGGCTTCTTACACCCTTCCTTGTAAACAAATACAATAAAATAAAAAAAGAATCCATGTTGAAATATGTCTAGTGAGACTGTCATAACTGAGATGCTCAGAGAGAGGAAAGAGGAAGAAGAACCCTATTGGCATTGGTTACCATGGTACCCAGCAAGTTGTTTTGAAAAAAACACGAGCATCTCTTGTCATTGTGGTTACAAATCACCTCTTCTGAGGAGTCCTGGAGAAGATGAAACAGCTTCACTCACCTCCCATAAGATGTAGATACTTAGGAGCCACTAGAGCAGAGGAATTGCCACTGAC
>JADRCH010000209.1:3421511-3441709 GCA_019843965.1 Rhynchomys soricoides | reverse complement strand
TGTGTGTGTGTGTGTGTGTGTGTGTATGAGTGAAACAATACTAACTGAAGAAATGATCATGAATAGGAGAACATCTAAAAGACTGTTCCTTAGAAAAGTTATATAAAGCCATCAGGTCTATGAAGCAAGTTTTCATCATAAATAGTCATGAGACAGATAGTGATTAAATCAATGGTGAAAATGGATACTATGAAAAATAAAGGAACAGTGTTGGAAGGATTTAAAGAAAAGAAACCCTTTTACAGTATTGGTAGGAACACAACTTAGTACAAGTATGGAATACATTATTATGGATCCTCAAAGTCAATAATAGAACTATGATATGACAGTACCAGTGGGAACATATCAAAAGAATGTGAAGCAAATAGTGACTTTCAACTTCCTTATTTGGTAAAGAATTATTACAAGAGCCAAGCAAAGAAGATCCTTTAACAGATCTATTGATATAGAATGAGCCAGTAGACATACGCAATGGAATATTATGAAATTCTAAAAAGTAATCCTTTCATTACAATGACATTCCATCAAACCTGAGAAAGACATGATGCTATCTGTACAGGTAGGCTAAACATGTTTAGATGGAGTAAGATATGTGATCAAGATGAGGTTAGAGCATAAGAAGGTTATGAAACTCTTTGTGAAGAGGCATAAATTTCAAAGTATAAGCTCAAGAAAGGTGTTACTTATCACAGCAAACATGATTAATGTTTCATATTTAAATATTGTGAGGAAGATTTAAGTACTCGCATTATGCAATTATGTGAGATGATTAAAAAGTTGACTTAGGTATCTATGCACACACAAGTGTGTGTGTGTGTGTGTGTGTGTGTGTGTGTATGTATGTGTGTGTGTATGTCATATATTATCCCATAAATACTTCCTTAACCTTGGCATAAGTGCTAAGCTTGCCAGAATCCTTTCTTATACTCACTGAATATGGTTTTTGCTTGTCAGCTAAAGACAAGGTAAAGCACTTGTCTTTCTATAAATAAATAGCATTCGAATTGAGATGCAAATGTATCTACTTCCCTGATAATAACATTAATTTTTATTTGCATATATATAAAAGTATATTGAAACTTCTCAGTTCAAAAGGATAATAAACAGAGTCATGGTAATGTTACTGAAATACAGGATGAGTGAGTAAAGTTTTTTAAACTCTAAAGTTCACTTATTTCCTCCTTGCCAGAATCTATTGAGTACAATGACATTAGTTTAAAACATTCACCACTTTATCACTCACAAGTTTTGTTTGAGATATACATGGCTGATCTCCTTTCCTGTGTCCTTGGTAGCTCAGATCCTTGGTGATTATAAGTATAATTAATTTTGAGAATGGATAAAACAGTGTATATGGATACTACTGACTAGACTAAAACTCTATTGAATATACTGATTCATTTACTTGACTAGAGCACAAAAGAATTGTCTGCAATCAATTGCTTCCATCATTGAATATGGACAAATTGAACCCATTCACAGCTGGAAGCTTTATCCTTACTGACTAGCATTCATGGATCAGGGAGGTATGTGGCATGGTAAGAGAACAGAAAGTAATCAATATCATCCAGCTACAAATCCTGCAACCTACAATAGACATCTGCTATAAGATATTCTGATGTAATAGTGGTGCAAGGCAGTAACCCAGTTCTTTAAGTTGGATTTAAGGCTCACTCCATGAGATGGAACTCATACATGACATTGTTAAAGTGACTGAGAAAACTGCAGACTGGATAGGTCCTGAACACTAGGGGAAAAACCTACTTCAATTGTTTCACTTGAGGGACATAGCTATAAAAAAAATCTCTTAATGTCATATTGCTATACTCATAAATAACAGTAGTGATCAGCACCCATCAGAGAAGCTTCTTGTTGTAGATGAAAATAATTTACATAGAGAATCACATTGGGCAGCGTGCAAAGAATGTAAGACTTCAGAACACTTATTCCTAAAGGGATTTCTTTATCTAGCCATCCCTTCCATGTTTCAGGATCTATATAAAGACAGAAGTGGAAGGAACCAGAGATGGTGGATAACTTTAACAAAAGAATACATCAGGAGTGATACATGAACTCACAAGGACTGTGGTAGCACTCACAAGATGTATACAAGTTTAAGCCAATCAGAAAATCCTAGCAGGAAGAAGGGAAGTGGACACTAAGTACGACTCTTAGCCAAGATGAAACTTGGCTATTAATAACTGCTAGAAAGGAATCCATTTTCTCCAGTGCAGTGTTGGTGGGTATATCATACCATTCCAGTGCAGGCCCCAGGTTCAAGAACTTGTAGTAGAATAAGTAGGAGGGTGTGAGTGTCTGGAAGATATTGAAGGAAGAGAAAGACTATGACCAAAGTACACCATATAAAAAATTAATAATAACAAAGATATATTTAATATCTGAGTGAAAAGAAGCTAATAGAATCTACAAAAATGGTAACTCAGAGACCCTAAGCGACTAGAATAGTCAATATAGTCTTCTATATTGTAAGAATGTGATTTTGGACAGAAGACTGTATGTGCAGGTGACAGATATATCTACGGTTCTGGTTAGAGCATTAATAGACTCAATGGATTCTCTCTATTCAGTTTTTGCTAATAGTCCTCTACTAAGAGAAGAGCATACCTTTATTAGGAGCTGGCTGAGGAGAGTAAAGACATATGAAGTGGAGCTAAAGCAACTCAGAACCCAGCAATGTGGGGTTGAGCCCCAGCCAAATTAGACTACATTCAGAGGGTGCAAGATGCTAGATTCAGAAACAGATAGCCATCATTGCTTGCACTGATATGATGGGGTTATTTATCATATAGAATTAAATAGCTTTTCCCAAACTCAAAAAATTCACTTAAATATTATACATTTTTCTCCTTTTATAAAATTCAATAACATCATAATCCATGATTATACTAAATACATTTTAGCATCTTCAGGTAACTGTTTTCATCCTAGGAAAAATGGACTGGGTTATAGTATAGGGCCCTCTTTTAAGAAATGCATTTTTGATACACTGCACAATTTGCCCACGCTTATATTCAGTAGCTATGAACTGAAAGTAAATACTTAGAGAAACATCAACTGCTTCTCTGAGAACCTTAAAACAATCATGATTCAGAAAGGAGGGTGACATATCTAATGACCTTTCATTGGTCATGACATTGTGAGACTTTCTGAGGCCACGTGCTTTCCAAAACAGGTTTGTTTAAATTAAAAAAAAGGTATCATGATTATACAGAATGGTCAGAAGTCCACTAGTGTCTGATTTTGCTGTCAGCCTTCTGGAGTCCCAGATTACCCAGCAAGGAAGGTTCTAGATGTTTTCCTTCATAGGAATGAAAGAATTACACAGGTACTTTTTATAAAATGGAAGCTTCAAATTCTCACTCACATTCTATTTCTAGAGCCTGCAGATAATAGTTTGACACAAATATGCCTTTTGCAGAATACCATTTTCAGCAAACATACTGGGAGCTATACCAAGGCTCCTTAATTAGAAATGTGGATCTGTCCCTTTTCTAATGAAATGATGAAGTGGGTGGGTTTCATAGACCAGGCAAATTCAGCTTGCATTTTGGTGCTAACATTTTCTACATTTATCTTTGGATAAATGATTTCATTTCTCTAACCTCAGTTTCCTTACCCATGAACTGACTTTATAATGGTCTCTGCTTTGCTTTCATGCTGTAGGGATAATTTCAGTTAATCAATGTGTGGAAGTGAACACACTGAAAGCATTGGTAAATGTGTTGTCTGATGCATTTCATTATTTCAGAAGAGAAAAGCTGTCCCCTCAAGAGCCATTCCATTGTTAGCTGACAATTTGGGGGGACATAGTACATTCCTTCATTGTCAGAAATGAGACTAGATGAGACACAAGCCTATCAACTCGTATATAATCCATTACATGATAACGTTCTTCCCTTTGTCTTCTACCACAACAGTAGCCACTCAGGAAGAGAGGACTGACATGGGCTGAGAACCTGCAGAGTGTCAACCCAGGTGCAATGCACATATATAAAATGACTCATTAATTCTCACAACAGATCTTAAACCTAACAAATGGCTGGACTGGGATCACTTCACAGTTCAGCTTTCAAATCATGCTGTTATTTCAAAGTTCTCCCTTTCCATAAGGTTTTGTTGACTTCACCCTTTTATTGTCTTCCTGCCTTCTGCTTTTCTATTGTACTCATGGGAGCGGAGCATTGGACTGACAATTGAAGAACATTCTGCACAATAATTGGCGGAACTTCTCAGAGGAAAAAAAAGGTGAGAGAAAAAATTACTTAACTATTCTTGTAGGAATCATGGATAGAATTCACAGGACAATAAATCTTACCTACTGAAAAGGTAAGGCATCAAATATAACTGCTAAAAGTACAACATCATAACTCACTGGCTTTGGGTAAACAGAACAATGGACCAGAGAAGAAGAGTCAGAGTACTGTGTTTACACTCCCTTAACCCAAAAGCCAGGTCAGACCAAAGGACTCATGAGCTTCAAACAAGTAGAAGATCCACCTGAGATGCAGACACAATTTGCAATGGCTTTGGTATACGAATTCTGCTCCTGTGAACTAAATTACAATAGGATATACAACCAGCAAATGAGATAAGCTAAACCTGGAAAAAAGTAAGGATGCAAATGTCTGCAGAGCAATAGTCTTACATAGCACCTGGAAGTTCAAACACAGAACCTTGGGTGTCAACCTTGGAATACATTAAGTCTGAGTCTCTATTTTAAGAAATCGACAGGTGATTCATTTGCATTACAATTGCAGGGCTGCTGATCTCACAACTCATTTAGCTAAGCTGGGCAAACACTCCTAGAGAGGATGTATGATGGGACAAGATTGAAGCGATAAAATTGAAAGCTAGATAGGCAAGATTGCAAGATGGACTGAACTCACCTTGGACATGTAAACTCAGAAAGATGCATTGATTATTTCTGATATCACCCCCTGACCAGATGAGGTCAATACGGCTACATCAGAAGTGCTGGACTAGGTCTTGCTTCACTTTTCCTCATTGATTCTAGTTAATCAGAGGAGGAAGGTTCAGGTCATGAGGATGGCTATGCTCATCTCTCCATTGACTTGACAGATTATCCTGCTCCTTGCTGAAAACAAAACAAAACAAAAAACAAACAAACAAACAAACAAAAAAACTTCTGGAAGGGAACCAAAATAGATTGGCAGAAGTATTAATCTAGTGTGCTCAGAAATCTCCCAACTATGCTAATTTATTGTGTTCTGAAATTAATTTCCAAAATCATGCTCATGCATGTGTGTGTGTGTGTTTGGAGGGGATAGTGAAGAAAAATAAGAGAAAGAATAACTGTCTCAATTGGATGCCAGGATTCCTACAGGTTATGAAAAGCTATGTTAAGCAGCATGTGAATCTAGTCCAATGAGATATAATTCACCTCAAGCTTATGAAATATAATTTATTAAAGAGTGTCAGTTTTGATATAAATTCAAACTTTTATGTGGCTGAGGGCCACACACACATGCACATCATATGGTGCATTTGTAGCAGTCAGGACAGAAAACTTCTGGGACCGGTTTATACTTTCTGCTGTATAAACAAAATATGCACCCTAGCTTAAATAAAAATTTGTGGGAATATTAAGTCTCAAGTAAAAGAGAAGTAAGAAATTATAAACCATAACTGAATCTAATAATATAAAATAAAAAACATAACTGAATCTAATAACAGAAAATGAGTATGGAAATGTCAATGAAAATAAGATCATGATTTTTAAAAATATCAACAAAATTGAAAAGTATTTACATAGGTTAAAAATGAACCAAAAAGATAGAGAAAGCAAGAACAAAAACTGAATGAGAGAGTGTATAAACTAATAATATAAATGAGTGATAGAGTATCAATACTGACATCATATATATTAAAACAATGAATTATTGTTAGAAACAAGTTTATGTCTCAAAATTGGATAATCTAGATTACGCAAGAAAGATACAATCTATGTTATGAAATCATATGTATATATAAAGATAATCTTAACAACTCTACATATATATATTTAGTAAATTACTAATTTCTATTTTCCTAAAACACAAACCAGGTTCTGAAAATTTTACCAGTGAATTCTACTACATATTTTAGCAAGAATTGTTGTACTCCACTTAAAATATATAGAGAGATACATTTTTTTCTACTTCTAAGATCAGCACATATTAACATAAACACCAGAATAAAAAGGCATTGAAAGAAAATACAATTACAGACCAATATATCGTATGATTATGATTGCAAACATTCCCAAACAATGTTAACAAAAGAGTTATAAACCATGACCAAGTATGATTTTTCTCAAGGCTGGGTCAAGGAAAACAATTTATAATCATATCAATGAATGCAGTAAAAATATGACAAAATTTGATCACCATGTATCATAAAAACACTAAGCCCAGTAGGAAAAGTAATGTGCTCCTAGTACATACTGGCAAAGCAACTAGTTAACCTCCCAGTTGGCAGTGAGAAGGTGGTTATATTCCTATACTAATATCAGATCCTAGACAAAAGAAGTTCTAGATAATGTATTACAAGATAAAGAATTAAAGCATACAATTAAGGAAACAAGAAAACTATCCTTATTCATAGATGCCATTATTAAGAATCAACATGGAGCTGGGCAGTGGTGGCACACGCCTTTAATCTCAGCACTTGGGAGACAGAGACAGGAGGATTTCTGAGTTCGAGGCCAGCCTGGTCTACAGAGGGAGTTCCAGGACAGCCAGGGCTACATAGAGAAACCCTGTCTCGAAAAATAGAAAAAAAAAAAAAAAAAAAGAATCAACATGGAAAACTTCTTGAAACTTTATGGGATTATAGCCCAGTTGGAGTAATTAAGATTAATATATAAAAGTCTATTGTTTTCTTATACATAATCAACAAAAAACTCGAATTGAATTACAAGATGACTAACCCTTTACATTATTGTATACCCAAAAGGTTTCTAGCTATGAATTAAAGACACATGTACAAGATTTACAGTTGAGACACGGTAAAACTCATTTGTTTGTTGATTGCTTAATTGGGATGGGGGTCTGATCCTAGTCCAGGATGGCCAGGGACTCACTATGTGGTTATGTATCCTAGACTGTCCTGAAATTTACAATCTGCCTTACTGCCCCATGTGCTAGGATGGTAGGTTTGAGTCCCGTCACCCATTGAGAAAATGTACATGAAAGAAACCAAAAAGGAACCAAACAAGTTAAGACACATGCTATATTCATGCATAGAAATACTCTGTATTGTCAATTCAATGATTTGTAGATTCATAACAGTATCAATAACTATTATATATATTCATTTATTTCTGAAAAGAGTTCATGAATTTCCTCTCTCCTCTCCCTCATGCACTTCATTTTTCTTGGTATTTGAAATTAGGTAACTTCAATTGCCCTATACTCTATTTTACTCTTTTCAAGTATGCTGAATCTATTAATACAATTTTATATAATATTGTATAGCTTTAGTTCATAATTTTCCTACTTCTCTGATACAATTTCCCAAATCATTATGAATGTTATAATTTTTTAAAATGGTTCCTTAAAATTGACCATATTGATTATTCTAAGTGCTCCATTTAAGAGTTACAAATCCTCTCTAGAACCACTTTGAGTTTGGGCTTTTCTTTTCTTTATCTATACATTAGTTGTTAATGATAGAACACATGACCTTGTATGTGCTTATCAAATAAACTATCACCAAGATGTATCCCTCAACCCTGCTGGCATTTATTTATTTATTTATTTTTTTGGTAAATGTTGGAAGTTGACTTTGTTTTCCTTAATGTCTGTGTGACTTTTAGTTTTAATTCAGTATCAGATATTGTAACACCTCATGATATATGTTAAAAAAATTACTGCATATAGCTATATAGATTTCACTAGAATTTAAACAGATAGTTTGTATTTTTTACTATTCATTCATATCTGTATGTACTTGTTTATGTGTTTATTTGCAGTTTGGGGGATCAAGGTCAGGGCCCTGTGCTGATGAAGCATCCTTTCTCCTAGTAAGCTATATATATGCAAAGCTGCTCACTTTTTCTGAGACAGAGCCTCACTATGTACTTCAGACTGGCCTTGAGATACCTAAGTAGTCCATGGTAACTATTAATTTATAATTATTTGGCTTTTCACCCAAGATCTGGGATTGTACCTATGTGCCAGCATACCCAGTTTATTGGTATTCTGTGTAAAGTCACAATAAATTTCATATCTTATTAATAATACTTGTTCTTTAAAGGGGGCTCTGATTATTGAAGTTTTTTCACGAATCTTATACTTAACCCTCACCTTTCAGTTCACATTAAGCATCTCCACAACAGACAATGTTGTCCCACTTTTATCTTTTATCAGGTGATGTTGCATAACAGTGCTTATGGTGAGAGGTAGGAAACGTTTTGTACCAATCTAGTCTCTGGTTGTTATTGTTTGATATGAAACGCCCCCCATAGTCTCATGGTTTTTGAACATTTTGTCCCCAGAAGAAGATGTTGTTTGGAAAGATTAAGAAACATTAGTAGGTGAAGCCTGGGTAGAGGACTTATGTAACTGGTTTTGAGGTTTAAGGATTTACAATCCCTCCCCACTTCCTCCTCGACATTTTTTTTTTCTTGTTACTGATGCAAGGTACAGGGCAGCCTCACACTAATATTGCCAAGCCTTCCTCCTCATGATGCAATGCACCCTTTCTAGAATGGTAAGCCAAAATGAACACTTTCTCTGTTGTTTTAAAAACACAAGCAGCCCAATGAGGGAGCAACAGTGTTAATAGGCCAGACCTCCCTGAGCTCCCAGGGCCTGGACCACCAACCAAAGAATACACATGGAGCGACCCATGGCGCTGGCCATGTATATGGCATAGGATGGACTTGTTGGACATCAGTGGGAGGAGAGGACTTGGGCCTGAGGGTCTTCAATGCCCCAGTGTAGGGGAATGCCAGGGCAGGAGGATGGGAGTGGGTGGGTGGGTGGGGTAGCACCCTCATAGAGGCAGGAGGAGGGGCTAAGGGACAGGGGGTTTCCAAAGGGGAGACCTGGAAAGGGGAAAATGTTTGAAATGTAAATAAAGAAAATGTCCAATGTAAGCATACACACATACACATACAAATCTACACCATTCGATTTTACCAATGAAGACTCAGGAGCAGTGAAAACTGGTTAGCTCAGAGAGACATCGAAAACACCCAGCTGAATGCCAAGGAGGGAAGACGAGAGTGGATGGGTGTGTGGGTGGGGGAATACCCCCATAGTGGCAGGGGGAGGGAGGAGGGAATGGAGAGGTTCCAAAGGGGAGATCTAGAAAGGGGGAAACATTTGAAATGTAAATAAAGTATGAAAAAAAAAAAAGAAAGAAAGAAAGAAAGAAAAGAAAATACCCAGCTGACCTTGCTACTGCACTGACATCCCAGAAGGAAAAATATTTCTCCTTCTCCATGCTGTCTTAAAGACTCTTCAACTCAATGTCCCTCCCTTCTAGTTCCTATGTTCATTCCTTGTCAACTCCTTGCTTGCTCCCCATCTTGTCCTATTAGTAACTTTATTTAGCTCTTGCTTATGGAAGGCTCTTGGGTGAAAGCTCTTGGGTTAAGGGTTAGCACTGAGCCACACCACAAGGTTTTTCTAGTTCACAATCTTGGGATTCACAATGTCATCAAATATTCTGCAATATTTCTCTCTTAAGTCGTTTTTGTGAGAACATTTATCACATCCACAGAAAAGTAACTAGACACATATATATTTTCTATATCCCAGCCTTATGATTGAGTTGCCCCAGCATCTTCCTCTTCTTCACTTTAGAAGAGCCATCTTTCATCTTATATCTGTAGAAAATTGTGCAGGAGAGTGTATTGTTTTTTTTTTTTTCTCTTAGTGTTAGATTTCTAATACCATTACCACAGAATGAATAATTCTAATGAAGGAGTAAGAAGTTCCCACTGGTAACTTATTCTATTTTGTATTGTATTGTATTTTTACTGTATTGTATCATATATATATACTATATATTATATATATACATAAATATATTTATACAAATATATTATACATAATACATAATATAATATATATTATCCCAAATAAATTGTTATTCCATTGTTTCTAGTTTTAAGTTCCTGGAAAATCACTGAGTGATATAGCTTAGGAACATAGAGATCTAAAGCATCAGAAGAAAGCGTACATTTTCCTGTCCAGATTCTCAACAACCAGATGTGCTGTGCTTTTTCTTCTGATTTCTGATATATAATGTCTCTGAAAATGCATTTCTGGAACCAGATATTATTGTTACATTTTAATTGGAGAACTGCTTTGTTTTGTTGGAGCCCGTTCCACATGAGAGTGGTTAATTATCAACATGGCTATGGTGACAGGCAATTCCCTGGAGTATTCTTGATGTTTTCTAAATCACATACATGAATGGCTTGTTCTTTATGTGGCAAAAGGAATCAATCAGGGAGAACAATGTGTGTGGATAATTTAAAAATTATAAATGAAGAATAGGGTTCCACATGCAACCACAATTCAAGGCCTTCTTGTCAATAGCCTGGTTTCATCAATCACAACTCCTGATTTCACCTAGTCTATTCATCTCTTGTGCGGAAGTGCTGAAAGACAAGATTAATGATGACAATGGGTACTGTAGCTTTTGAAATGATGGTGACAAGATACCCTTGGAGAAATATCTCAGGGTTACCCAAGTTGTATAATAGGTTGGAAATAAAGCAGAATCATATCAGTTATTTAAGTTTTTAATTTAGGTGTACATTTTTATGTTATATAAATTATCAGACAGATGATGTTACCTTATTGTCCTATGATTTATATCCTACAGTAATTTATATCCAATCTATTTGTTTTTGTGCATTCCTAACACCTCTGTCTTGATGATAACAAATTCAGTTGACTTCTCCAGGCCTTTTCAATAATCTTCCATTAGAAATTTTTTTCCATCGCACTTCAAGTAAAAATTTTAGTTGACATTGAAAATTGAGATTGTGCATAACAAATACAAATTGTAATTAATATATTAATGTTGCTAATTGGCTTCTCTAATTTTGGCAGGGAGAATTCACCAACACAATCACCATGTGGATATTACAATGGAAAATATAAGAAAGATAAAATGTCTGTTTCTACACTGATACTTTCTCCATAGGAACGATGGTGATAGTGTTTTATAAAGTACACCATAGCCTGTGAAATAAAGGCTTGCCTTTTCACAGTATCTGACACAAGAAAAGCCCCAATAAAGACCCTGTTATGTTTTTCTGTTGTAGGTGATGTTTCTTCCTGAAGTTGCAATTCCTTAAGACTCTGAACTTAACTAATTCTTAACAAGTGGCACCATTCCAGGAACTGTGTTTAGGTTTATGTTACTTTTTTTGTTGCTTCTTATAGCTCTACATACTCAGTTGTGCATGATTGTGTGTGTGTGTATGTTATGTTTATGTGTGCTTGTGTGTGTTCATATAGATGTGATGGCATGATGGAAGGAGTTTATGTGCATATATGTGAAATACATACCACGCAAATGAAGATCAGTGTTCAAATCAAAATAGATCTTATTGTTCCTGTACTCTACAGTTTACATTTTGAAAAGTAGAGATAAATGATTGGGTAGCACACTGGCCAGCTGTGGGTATCCTCTAGTTACCTTCCATCCCACCATGAGCCACTCTGCCTTGCTTTTGTTATGTAATTCTGGGCTTTTAAACTTGGTTCTTCAGACTTACATTGCGATCATTTTACCAACTCAACCATCTCCAGACACATGTTTGATTTTTATATCTGTCTTGGTTTAGAGTTGTATTCCTCCAATAAATACTACATAGCATATGTGTCTAAGCCAAGGTGGCACAAGCTAAAAGTTCTCAAATCTAGCTGTTGCCACAGATGGTCTCACAATCTACTGTAGTCAATGAGCCTAGCTTACTATAAATTGACACAAATTGAAAAATCAATACATAAAACTAGAACGATGATTTTCCAATCTTACAGGAGCCATTTAACATTCAAGATCACTCAACAGTAATTATCTGACCAAAAATTGTCTCCCTTTATATTAGTCACATAAAGCCCCAAGTATCAGATGTCTACTTACTAATCAGAATCATACCATGGAAATGCAAAGCTGTAATGTTGATGGCATTCTAATTGACTACCAGGTAACCCAGATATTGACATCACTTTCATACAGTATTCTTTCCATTGGACAGTATGGATATGCATTGCCAGTGTCTTATTTAAGGCTTGCCTCTATCAACATTGATGATCTCACTCTCCTACTGATTGATGAAGTCTTTCTCTCTGTATGGTAATATCTTCAGCCAGTCTCTCCTCACATATTTTTTCTGGACAAGAATCTTCACAAAGCAATCAATTTTAAATGTCTCTACTGTGACCCATTGCAACACCATGACTTTTTATTTATTGTAGCAATAAACCACACACTGCACCAAGCATTTTCCTTTTTAAAATTTTAATATTCTCAACAACCTTTGAGATAGGTGCTTTGTGTTAATCCTTGTTTCAGAAAACATACAGCAGGTCTTCATGAATTTATATATCCTTCCCAGTGACCTAGTGCTACAGAAGCAGTGATACATACAACCCAGCTCTGCCTAAGTGATGGAGATCTTAACCTTTTTACAATTATGACTTGAGTTCATTGCTTAATACTCAGAGGTGCAGTTTATTCCCATTTCTGTCTTCCTGAGGAGTCATTGTTGTCTCCCTGAACCTTTAAACTCAGTTATCATTAGAACCTTTACCAAGAAGGGCCATATGTCTAGGAAAGTCAGTGAATAGCCCAAACTATTCAGCTATGAAGTCACATAACAGACTCCACTTGAAAACCTTTCTCACCAGGCTATATTCAGCTTTTTATTCCACAACTCTGGTGAAAATTTTTCTACCTGTTTACCTAAAGCAGAAAAGGCATCTTTGCAGTCCTCAGTTAGAGAGGTTAATTTGTTTGTTTGGTTGGTTGGTTGGTTGGTTGGTTTTGGTGTCTGTGTTCCTCTGAGTCTGTTATATGTGATATAAGTTACATTGCTTTCATCTAGTAGCAAGATAAATTTGGACACTACATTCTGAATAACTAATACAGTTTTGACATTTAAGTACTTAAAATTTGGAGCTTGAAGGACCCCTGCAATAAAGTGCTTCCCTTGAAAGCTTGAGGACCCATTTGAGTTTGATCCCCAGAAGTCATGAAATGATAAAAGAAAAAGGATCCAAGTGTTGTATGCTGGTTATCATAAAGTGCAGTGCTAGTGAGGCAGAGGCAGGGAGAACTCCAGGTTCACTTGCCAAATAGTCTACCTGACTGGCAAGCTCTATACCAGTGAAAGATCCTACATCAAAACTGTACAAATGTAGACACTACTTGAATAAATGACACCCCAACACCCATGCACACACATGCATGCACACATACACACACACACAAACACACACACACACACACACACTGGAGCAGAAATGGAGGCCAGTAATGGACAAACATGCATTAGCATAAATAAACAACTCCACATTTCTTCAGTGTCGAGTCATGAGTTGATCCTTTCATGATGCACCTGTTTGTAGTGGTAATATTCTAATACGTATTCCACAGTCCTCGCACAGGTGACAGATTCCTGTTAGACATTTCCATACACAACATGTCTCCAACATAGACTTACTACTTCAAACCCGAATTTTTGATACATAAATATCTTCAGATATTTTAGTGTGCATAGATGTCTTCTTTGGTTGAACAATATACAGAATTGTGCCCTTTTTCACAGATAGTTCCTGAGATCAAATGAAGCAGTAATTGTTAAAACAATTTTGCTTCTTTAGGTCTAGCACATTACATAAAGAGCTAAGAGGATCAATATTTATTCTAGTCACAAAAGTAGCATATATAGCTAATGAAAGTAACAACATCACAGCTATGTGCACAAGACATAGGCCATTAAATTCCAATTATATATCAGAGGAACTCATGTCCTTGTTCACAACCAACATATAGGCAGTTTTCTTAGTGAGTTCAGTCTTCTGCATCAAAGAGGGGATGAGACGATAACAAGAGCCAGAGAAACATGGAATTTGCTGTAAGATTGTGTCTCTGAGAAATGTCAAAATCTGCAATGGCCACAACAAATATCTCATTGCTCTAGAAGCTCCAGACTTCCTCCTGTCTACCTTGGATTTCTGATACCCTTAAAGAGACAGGCTAGGGAAGGAATAACGATGTTAGGAAGAATAGTTGATCAAGATTACCGTAGGGAAATTGAATTGCTTCATCATGATGGAGGTAAAAAGAAAAAAAAAAAAAAAGGTTATATCTGGAGTGCAGGAAATCCTTTAGGGTGGCTCTGGGTAATACCATGTCCTGTGATTAAAGTCAATAAAAAACCACAACAGCCTAATCCATGCAAGATGGCAAAGGGCACAGACCCATCAAGAATGAAGATATGGGTTATTCCTTCAGGGGGAAATAAACCTGCTGGGGTTCTGTCCGAGGGTGGAGGAAATACAGAATGCATAGTAGAGAAAGACAGTTATAAATATGAGCTGAAGTCACCTGACCAGTTACAGAAAAAAAGATAATTGATATGACATGTTTCTGTTGTATTTTGTTAAAAACATATCTGTATTTTCTGTACTAATTTTATTGATCATGTGTCACAAAATCAACTAAGAGACTATAAATAGTTATCATATTTAAGTTTTATACACTGAAAGAATGTCTTTAAAGAGACATTGCCACCCATTCCAAATTTATAATGCATTTGTAGTTTACAAGGAATAGTTATATCATGCTATATATAATTATAAACGGTTAAAACATATAATGCATTTGGAATTGTATGTGGGATAGTTATATCATATTTAGGCATTCTTTATTGCCTGAGTATTATTTTCATTTGGAAATTAATCTCAACATATGGAGATAGAATTGTGAAGGCTATACTTGGTTGTCAACTTGACTACATCTGGAATTAACTAAAAAGCCAAAGTGGAGGATACATCTGTGAGGGATTTTTGTTTAATGTGAAGTAGGAAGATCCACTTATAATCAGGACTTTTGAGGTAAAAAGACACACCTGCAATCCAAATCATTTGACCTGGGAAAATCTACCTCTAACCTAGGCCATATCTTCTGCTGGAAGCCTATATAAGGGCATGAAAGTAGGAAGTCTTTGTTCTTTACCTTCTTGCTCTCTCTTTGCTAGCAGGTCCATTCCTTCATCAAGGCCTGTGTCTTTGGGATTGCAGTGTATACTGAAGCCCTTCTGAGACATCCAATCTTGTGGACTGGGGAAAACAGAAATTGGATTCTTGGACTTTCCCATCACAGTCTGGCATTGTTGGATTAGCTAGTCCACGGCTTGTAAATCATAGGACTAAATCCCCATCTTTGTGTGTGTGTATGTGTGTGTGTGTGTGTGTGTGTGTGTGTGTTATTGATTGATTTTTTTATTGTGTGTATACCTAAATAAATAAGTACAACATGCTTACTTTGTATGATATATATATATATTCAGAGTTGATTATGTCAATTTACAGTGCTCTGAGTTTCATCCTGTAAATTCAGTTACTCTAGAGAGCCCTGACTAACACACTAACCAAAATAACTGCCTAAACAGGAGCTGAACAGGATGACATCAATAGACATGATAGCATTGAAGGAGGAAATGGCAGGAAATCCTGGCCTTAGACAAAAAACTACAGGCAACTAAGAAATGCTGAGATCAGCATAAATATTCTTCCTCAATGAAGACCACACCAATTGCCTATCCAGTACCAAGTAAAACCAAGAAATGCTTCTTACAACCAAGAAAACCTATATACAAGCAACACATTAATGAAAAAACTTGTACCTTTCTTATTTAAGTATCTACATAACACAAGAACAATAAATGAAAAAAAGCAATAGATTTGTATGCATAGCGATTTTTTAAATACACAATTTGTTGCAGGATCCAGAAAAGAGACTAAGGTTCAAAGACACAACTTATTTGAACATCACTTTCTACATTAGATTTCTGTTAGTTTGGCTACTTCCTATTCATCTACATGTCAAAAAAGGAACTACTCAGTCAGTCATCCTCTGGAGAACTTACTTCCCCATCTTTGTATTCCATTGCTACTAATTTATGCCTTAAAAAAGTATGTCTTTATGCTTTAGGGATATTTAAAAATATCTTTGTATCATTGCACATGACTGTCTGGGTGGGCTCCAAAGTTGTACAGTTGCCTTCTCATTGACTCCATCTGTATGAGTCCTTTGCCATGTGATTGTGACATTATCAATTTCACACATGAATACCCCGTCAATGAACCTCACAGGAGATCTAAGTGTTAAACCTGTCAATGTTTCATGCTCACTCTAGATGAAATACTTGACCAGCATTTTCCAGTCTTAGTTTTATGTCTTCCCCTCTGCACAGAGTGTCACAAGCATGTACTAGCATCTCAAGTAAAAAAGTTGATTTCTATTTACTCTCTGTCAAAGTTTAAGCAGAATAATTTAATATCACTGTACACCTGTTAAAATCTTGGCTTTATTTTGTTTTGTAAATGCTTGTTTGATCTAAGAAAATGTTGAATCTTGCTCTTTTCTGGCTCACAAAAAAAAATAGTGACCTTTGGTTATTCCTCTTTTAATTTATTTTCAAACATATGGATAAATAAAATTATAAGGAATGGAACTCTTACAATCTAGAAGCATCTCTGATATTTGCTGCTCTTGGACTAGCTCATCACTTTCTATCAAAGGTTAAGACATAATTGTTTGAGCATTGAATAAATGGATAAGAAACACAAGTAAGAGAGAAAGAAACAAGATTGAAATGCCTACATCCAATGTTATTTCTAAAGGTTAAGAGAGAATGCATATTTTCCTTCTAAATGTCAATTTAATCTGAATGGCAGTGAACCTAGAATAACATTTACATTCAATGTAGAAATTTTGAAAATGAAGCAATTGTCTGGCTAACTGCCTGCGTTGTTTTGGGATGAACTTCTTGTTTGCTTTTCCGTTGATAGATGACTCAAGTATCATTCCTATTTGGAAGTATAAACATAATCATTAGAGAGAAGCTTTATTTGTTGGTCAGTAATCAATCCAGGATTGCTGATGCCCAATGGGCAATATAATGAGCAAGTTTTGCCATTCCTCTGACTGGATGCCTCATTATGATTAGAAAGGACAATGTGTTGAGCCTTATTCTGTATCTTATGACTTGTAGTTCTATCTGTTGTCTTAAGAAATAGAAAGCTTGCCGAAGACAATGACCATAGATAAGCATACAATAGAGTCCTATACAGACCATACATAAACAAGAAAAATTTGGCTAGCTGAAGAATATAAGTGGTTACGGGACATCATTGGTGTGTGGTTTTGTTTTTTTGTTTTTTTGTTTTTTTGTTTTTTGGTTTTTGGTTTTTCAAGACAAGGTTTCTCTGTATAGCCCTGGCTATCCTGGAACTCACTCTGTAGACCAGGCAGGTCTCAAACTCAGAAATCCACCTGCCTCTGCCTCCTAAGCACTGGGATTAAAGGCAAGCACCACCACTGCCTGGCTCACTCCCTGCCCCCACCCCGAGCTGAGGACCAAACCCAGGGCCTAGTGCTTGCTAGGCAAGTGCTCTATCACTGAGCTAAATCCCCAACCCCTTGTTTGAACATTTCGACTGTGACCACATTGTCAAATGTAGGGATTTTTTTTTTCCGGGTTTTATAAACAGAGCCTGTGTTTTATCTTAAAAATTATAAATAAGTAATTATAAATTAAAGTCTTAATTATGGATTGAATTTTTGTTTTTTTGTGTAGAAATCATAATAGACCATTTTCTGATATCATTACTACATATTAGAGTGATATGAATTTTGTGATAGCATAGAAATTAATATATCATTCCTTTTGTGTTATTAGTCTTATAACCTCTCATACCATTTGTTTGCACCTGTTATGCATTGACTCATTTACAGATGCCTTCACAATATATCTTTTCAAATTGTCTTTTCTCCGTGTTTAGAGGAAGTATTCTCACTAAGTTGTTAATATCTCTCTTTATTTGATATTATTACTTATTTTCAAGTAAAGATGATTATTTTAAATCCAAACTATTAAAAATCCACAAATGTGTCCATTATGAGTTCTCTTTTATTTCAAATATTTTCACTCATCTATAACATTGGCAAATAGCATTTTCTAATATTATATTTACTTTTATAAGTTAAGTTGTGAAAATTAATATTTTAATCAATTTGAAAGTATCAGTGTTTGGTATAAGACCAAGACTACATTTTTTAGTTACTTTATTATACTTTTATCTAGTTATTAATACTATTATTTTATAATAATATAATTTAACCCAAATTTCAATGCGTTTTTTAATTTCCCCCAAATTAGTTTGCATTTTATTAGTTTTATGAAAAAAAATGGAAAATTCCCTGATGTTTATAATTCTGGAATGAATTTTAATTTATGTAGAAATTTTTATTATTTCTGTATCCCTGGACAGATTTTAGGACAAACACTGCCAGTGACCTTTTAGAAACCCTGTTTCATATAACTAAAAGAAATCAAAACAGAATCATAGTCATTAAGTACAAATGTTCAAGAGAAGATGACCATCTATAGTCTTATCACCTTTTCATTTTTTTCATGGAAAGTTACTTTAGGGAGGAGAAAACTGGAGAGATGACTTCCAAAGTCCTCTTACCCCTTATATATAAACAAAGGCAATATTCCCTAAACACTGCTCTTCTAGGACCCACAGGTACTGTCTATTTAGCTATCTACAAACTTCTCATTTTAAACTATGTACTGCTTACCTAACCTCATTTATATTTATTAATATACATAATATGACAAATTTAATTTCAACAAATTTAAATGTTACTTTTATTCCATCAGAAGAAGGGATGAAATGAAAGCCATACCCAAACTGTACAAACAACCCAGCTGTACAGATATTTGGCTTGGGCAGAGCCCAGCGTATTTCTTTCTCTGTACTAAATATCCCTAGCCCTAGGCCTGGAAGCTTCTAGCCTCCATACAAACTAACTATCTGCAAGCCCTGGGCCTTGAAGGCTTCACTTAGCAGCCTCCTTCTGCTAACCAAGGCCTAGAATGTTTCAGTCTCCAAGACATACTGTCAAATTAACTCACCCTTTCTAGATCTTTCTGAACTCTGGCTAGCTGATTCAACTTAGATATTCTGGCTCAAACTCTTCTCCAAACTGACTGATTCAAACTGGCTTCTCTCAGCTTCTGACTGAAATTGCTCTGCTTGGAAAGGCTAGCTCTGAACTCTATGAATTGAAGTGCTGTGAACTCAGCTGCTCTGCTTTGAACTTAACTGAGCACAACTGCATCAAACTGTATCAAACTGAACTGAACTGAACTCTCCTATTCCTCACTTATCTTTAAGTAGCTTCTCTTTCTTGTCTGTTCTTGTAAGAGCTGGGCATATCCTATCTCTGACTCATTCTGCCAAATCTTTTTCTGATTCATCACTGTCTTTATTTGGGATTAAAAGTGTGTACTAAAGGTATTTTTGTATTCCAGCCATTGGGGTTAAAAATATACATACTGGTCGTAAGGGGTCAAAGGTGTGTGGTGTGTCTGCATTCCAGCTAGATCAGCTAGATCATATCTTTGGATGTGTACTCTTGTCAGAGCAACCATGTTGCTAGATTAAACTTCCTCAAAAAAAAAAAAATGATCATAGGAGGTGGCTTAGTTCTATTTAAGCCTGATGGCTTAACTTCCATATATACACATAACATTCTCTCTCTCTCTCTCAATAGAAATAAATAAGTAAATAAATAAATAGCTCTTACAAAATATTTGACATAGTCTTTAGAGAAATCAAACAAAGCTATGAAAACACTCAAAAATAAATAAAAAGAAAGAAAAGAAACAGTTGAAGTGATGGTTCACCTAATCTTTATCTGTTTTTTGTTTTTTTTTTTGTTTTTTTTTTTTGACCCAAATGTTTTCTTTTGCCATGTGTCCTTTTCTGTCATTGATACAATTCTTCCTTAGATTACTGAGCTCTGTGGAAAGCTCTGTTTTATTTTGTTTTGTTTTTTTGGTTTTTTGGTTTTTTGGGCTTTTTTTTTGGTTTTTTGGTTTTTTGGTTTTTTGGTTTTTTGGTTTTTTG
>JADRCH010000209.1:3357795-3421501 GCA_019843965.1 Rhynchomys soricoides | reverse complement strand
TTTTTTGGTTTTTTGGTTTTTTGGTTTTTTGGTTTTTTGGTTTTTTGTTTTTTTGTTTTTTGTTTTTTTGTTTTTTGTGGATGTGTCTGTATAATGTATTATTATGGATAACAAAATTTCTGTTGCTCCTCAGTATTTCACTTTATGGTGGATTGTGTTTCACATGGTTCATAGAAAGTCTTTATAAACAACTATAGCAGTTCACAAGGAGCACTATTTACCTTCTATGTATTGAGTAACAATGACTCCTGCTAGCTTCATGTCGATGACTGAAATAACCTCCATCATTGAAGAAAAGGAGTACACAGAGACAAGAGTAGTAATTGAAAGAGATTCTAATTTGTTGTTTAGTGTATGATTATACAAACACTGATATAAACTTTGTAACACGCCGAGTGGGTGGATTTAGAATCTCATCAGAAATGGGTTAGTGATATAAAAAAGAGTGTAATTTTGACAGAGAAGCAACAAAAAATAGAAAGCTAAAACATAAGTGGTGTTTGAGAATGTTGAAAATCGAGCATCAAAAAAGTTGGTAGGATTCAGAGAATACATCTGTGTGTTTGATAAAATGGGAAGAAAACTGAGGCTGGGCTCTTAGAAGGTGCGTAGGGTATAAGGTGTTGTACCTATATGGTATAGATAAGAATATAAAAGTGAGTTACTAAAAATTCAAATCTAAGAAAGAGCATAAAAAGATACTTATAGAGGAAAAACAGAGTGATAAGCTAGAGTGTTCTGGTCATGCAACTCAACGGATACTGATGCACTAAACACTAAGCAATACTAGAGAATATTGAAACTGGAAACAACCCAGAAGTCCTTCAACAGTAGAATGGATACAGAAAATGTGGTACATTTACAGGATGGAATACTACTCAGCTATTAAAAACCATGACTTCATGAAATTTGCAGGCAAATAGATAGAATTTGAAAATATCATCCTGAGTGAGATAATATAGTCACAAAAGAATGAACACGGTATGTACTCACTGATAAGTGGTTATTAGCCCAAAAGTTCAGAATACCCAAGAGTCACTTCATAGCAACCATAGGGCTGAGTGTGAAGTCCCAGATGGAGGAGTTGTAGAAGGGACTGAAGGAGCTGAGGGAGTTTGCAGCCCCAAGGAGGGAGCAACTGTGGCAACTGGCCTGACCCCTCAATGCTCCTGGAGACTGGATCACCAACCAAAGAATACATATGGAGGAACCCATGGTGCTGGCCACATATGCAGCAGAAGAGGGTCTTGTTAGCCATCAGGGAGAGCAGAGGCCCTTGGGCTTGAGGGTGTTAGATCCCCCAGTGTAGGAGAATGCCAATCAGGGAAGAGGAGAGTGGGCCGGTGGGTAGTTAAGGGAATACCCTCATAGTGGCTGGGAGAGGGGGGAGGGAATAGGGAGGTTCCAAAGGGGAGATCTGGAAAGGGGGAAACATTTGAAATGTAAATAAAATATGAAAAAAGTAATGAATTAAAAAGCCAATGTTTAGGTGTCAGATTCTGCTTTTAACAAACTCTGCACCCTTAACTTGGTATATTTCACAGAATCTAATCAAGAGTCTCCCTGTTGACACTGAGAGGTACTTTAAGCATGCATTGAAAGGACATGCAAAGGCACTTATAGAAATTCCTGTGTTTCTGATTATGATGTATGTCCAACACTGTTTCTATATTAAAGTGGTCACTGTAACACTTCAGTGATAGATTCAAAAGTACCAAAAAGACTGCAGCTATGGATCATTTATATAAAACTAGTACATTCATTTACATGTATTTTTATGATGCCAGAAACCTGTGTTGCTGGGAAGATTGCAACAATATGGTAATTGTTTACAGAATTGCAGTAAGTGAAGAGAGGACGTAGTGTTGTAAATATGGCCTATTTATTACTATAAAACTTCTGTGAATAACAAAGCTACATAGAGGTGTTCAAAAATCTTTGCAATTGTTTCTCAAAAAAGAGGATGCTATGGGGTCTCATTTTAAAATAATTGCCACTATATTTAGTAGAGTATTATTATAATAATACATGTTTTCTTAGATTTGTAAAGTTGCTTGTAACATGTAAAACAATCCTGAAACACATAGAATATTATCTGTGAAAGGAAAGAAATTTAAAATTGTTTCTCTGCTCCAATCATCTCAGATGTAAAAGTATGGCTCACTCACCAATGAGCTCAAGAAAGGACATCTTCTCTCAGTCAGCTTTCAAAAGAGAGCTAATGACAGCGGTGAGGAAAAAATTTTCAGGTCATCACAGAGGAACGAGATCATTTCTCTTGGAGTATTTAAGGAACTCCTAAGCACTAACATTCCACTTTAATGATGTGTGTGTGTGTTGCCTTCCGCTGCTGCTTTGTGGTAACCTTCATGAGCTCAGAGTCCTCTCCAGTCTCACTACCACCTGCATACTGTCAAGTGAATGAACTTTAGTAACTCAGAGCTGTTTGTGTGTACAACTGTGGATGAAGAAAAAAGAAAGAAAGAAAGGTGCTTTCTGCAAGAGGCTATTTCATTCTTTTTCCCTGTAGGGGACACATGAGTAAAACACCACATTTAATTAGTTGGCTGTTTCTGATTTCTTTTTCATATATTTTTTTTCTTGAGGGTAAAAATAATTTCCTTTTAAATTTCTTTGATAGATTCATTCTGGTGTTTATTTAAGGATTTTTTTTTCTAATTTAGTGCTAGGTACAGTAAATATTGCCCCATGGACATTTTAAGAATGCTAAGTAATAAGATTTGAGAACAGCTATCATTTTGTAGGTTGGCAAAAATAGACTGACATTAAGTAAATGTATTATGCAATGGCCAGAGAATTAATGTTAAAACCACATGAAGGGAGTTCCTATAGTTGCATCATGTCTGGTTCCATGGGCTTGGTGTCAGAGTAGGTTGGCAGAAAAGAATTTATGTAGGTAAAAGGTTATGACTGTTTCCATAGTTACAGATCTGTAAAGAAATAGAAAACATAAAAATCATATCTATAATTATTTTGTAATTCATTATTATACCTTTAACTCCAAAGAGATTGATATTTAGTAAAGTAAAATGTCCCTGGTAGAATTATAATTCTAACACTACTGTTTTTAGAACACTGATGTGTAAAAAGCAAGAAGACATCAGGGCTTCATAATGTGTTGTACCCATGAGGGACTTGAGTATACTGCAGCACAAGTCCACACTTTTACTACGGCAACTCTCAGTGTATGCGAAAAAAAAAAAAAAAAAAGAATAGCAGAAAATAAAATCTCAGGTTTTGTACTGTAGGGATTTATAGATGACTTTAGATAGGACAGAGTAAACAGCGTAATTTCCCTACCTTTCTTCAACATAGGAAAAAGAAATTCCCATGTGGTAGCTAAAATAACTTACATGTTGATTAAAACCTGTTCTGGTAATCTATAAAGACTTGTGTTGACAAAATCAATTCTTATGATCAAGAATTATTTCAGGTTTTCTGCATTTTCCTCTGAACTCTATAGTAAAGTTTAGGCACTCATTTCTTTTTAAAACAAGAGGCTTTGCTTCTAGTCTATACATCTGCCTGCGATCTGGGATCAGTATCCCATCCTCGGCCCACAACTCTGCCTGCCTTCCATAAGGCCTTCTCAGACCTTCAACAACCAGGTGAGATACCCATGCACCAGTCTCCGCCTGCTGGGTCTCAAGCAGGCCTGACAGCCTTTAGGTCTGCCCGGTTCTTTCTGAGCTCTATCCTCCTTCTGGTCCACACCTCTATCTGTAATAATGGATCTGCATTCCACACCCTAGCCTACAATTCTGCCTGGTTTTTGAGAGGACTGCCAACTGGGAAAACCAGTCCCAGAGACATGCTGCTCCCTGGGACTACTAGGCCAATCAACACCAGAGAAACCAGATGGTCAAAGTTGCAATCGCAGCAAAAGCCAGTGTAATATGGTACCATCAGAACCCAACTCTCCTACTACAACAAGTCTTGGATATCTTAAAACACCTGAAGAGTAAGACTAGGACCTTAAATCTAATCTTATGAAGATAATACAGGCCTTTAAAAGGGAAAAACATTCCATTAAAGAAATACAGGAAAATACAGTAGAAAAGGTGAAGGAAATAAATAAAACTGCCCAAGGCCTAGAAATGGAAATAGAACAATAAAGAAAATACAAGCAGAGGCAATCCTGAAAATGGAAAACCTAGGAGAGACAAAAGGTACTACAGAGCATCCCCAACAAAATACAAGAGGTAGAAGAGAGAATCTGAGGTGTAAAAGATACAATAGAAGAAATTGATCTAATGGTCAAAGAAAATGCCGAATCTACAAAAATAGTTTCTAAAACAAAACATCCAGAAAATGTAGGACACTACGACAAGACCAAACCTAAGAATAATAGTAATAGAAGAGGGTGAAGATTCCGAGTCCAAAGGCCCAGAAAACATCTTCAACAAAGTTGTAGAAGAAAACATCACTACCCTAAGAAAAGAGGTGGCTACATCGCAATTCTGAACATCTGTGCCCCAAATGCAAGGATACCCACATTCATAAAAGGAATATTACTCAAGCTCAAATCATGCATCAAATCCCACACAATAATAGTGGGGGACTTTAACACCCCACTTTCACCAGTGGACTGGTCATCAAAACAGAGACTAAACAGAAATAATGAAACTAACAAATGTTATGATTCAAATGGATCTAACACATATCTACAGAAACTTTCACCCCAAAACAAAAGAATATACATTCTTCTCAACACCTCATGGAATCTTCTCCAAAGCTGAACATAAAATCATGCACAAAGCAAGCCTCAACAGATACAAGAAGATTGAAATAACCTTTTACATCTTATCAGATCACCATGAATTAAGGCTGGACTTCAACAACAACAGGAACAACAAGAAGCCTACACATTCATAGAAACTGAACATCTCTCTACTCCATGATCACTTGGGCAAGAAAGAAAGAAATAAAAATATTAGAGACTTTCTAGAATTCAATGAAAATGAAGGCACAACATACCCAAACTAAGTTCATTGAAAGTCCTAAGAGGAAAGTTGATGGCACTAAGTCACTAAGTGCCTTCATAAAGAAACTAGAGAGATCTCATACTAAAAACTTACTGGCACACCTAAAAGACCTACAACAAAAAGAAGCAAACATACCCAAGAGGAGTAAAGGCAGTGCTAGGAGACTCCTGGCCTGGAGAGGGTAGTGGCAGAGGCATAGAATAGGACTCTGGTGTGGCTTTAAAGTCTGAAGGTCTCTGGACATTCTAGCTCTCTATACTGAAATGCTGATGATAACTTCTAAAATGTCTTAAAAACTTTCTTGCTTTTAATGATGGCAAAAGGCTGCTGGCTTAGGTGATTGAGACCTGCAGCCTGACAGCAGGGGATTAAATAATTTGGCCTTTGTTCTATCATAGCAGGAACTGCACAGCTCTAACTTTTGGCCTGTTAGACAGAGGTTGCAGGAAGAAAAAGGGACACTTTGAAAAGTGATTATAGCATTTATTACTAAGTTGTAAAATGTTTCCTCTGGAAGCTGTCTAAGGGGAGAAGCAGAAAGATCCTAAGATGGGAAAGGGAAACATTCTACTCTAAGTGAGGAAAAGGAAAATTTTTCTTCTCTCTTCTCTTTGTCTAAGAAGTGTTCAGTACAAAAAAGTTCTCCTCAGCTCAGTTCTTCTCTCAGCTCAGTTCTTCTCAGCTCAGTTCTGACTCTTCTCTTTGCCCTCAGCACTTAATACATCTTTCAGAATACATGATCACATGTTAAGTTCATCACATGTTCACATACAAAAAAATCAAATCCTAAATTGAAGTAGAAGTTTACAACAGAGAATGTTTACATGCATATCCATTAGGAGTAATTATCTGGCTAAAAATCCATCACCTGCCACAGCTCCACAGGTTCTTGGAAGGTTGAAAACCATAACTAAGTTATTAGTAAAATTTTGTGTAGATAAACCTAGCCAATATTTTATCTTCTGTCCTAGCACCTATAATAAATCCTTAGTTCCCTTTTTATGACTTTGGTTAACTGTTAAAAATTCTTGGAATGTGCTCTGAGTAGGAGAAAGTCTGGTTACCATCTGAAAACTGGTGACAAATAGGAGACTGACAGAGTTCTCATTGCAGTTTTGACTATCAGAAAGGGACCTAATAGCAGTCCCAGTATAAAAGAGCTTAATAATCATTGATATAATTTTAGATATTCTTATAGGATCATCATTAAGACTTAAGAAATCATCTATTTGTCTATATAGCATAACTACAAGACAGTATATTGTAGATCTGCAAAGATCGCTCAAAACGTGCAGGATAATACCTAGTGATTGTTATATATGTTTAATAATAACAGGAAAAGCATATTAATAGCAGGAATCTTTCCTAAAATGAATTATCTTAGGCTTTGCATACAAGACCAAATCTGTTGTGGATTAATCCAAAGCAGATCATCTCAGGAAGATTACCTGCTAGTTATTAGCTTGTCCTATTATGGCTCCCAACAAGGTGGGAAATAGTCAAACTCAGGGCTGAAGCAATTAAAAACAAAGAGAAAAATACAAAGAGTCAAGGAAACCAAGGGCTGGTTCTTCGAGAAAATCAACAAGATAGACAAACCCTTAAGCAAACTTAAAGTTAGAGAGAAGGTATCCAAATTAACAAAATCAAACAAAAATAAACAAGAGGCTTTGCTATATAAATTCTTTGCTTTTGGGTGGACTTGGATATCTATATTATTGGTATTCTCTGTTTTTATTGGATATGTACTTTATTTACATTTCAAATGTGATCCTCTTTCCTGGCTCCTCCCCAGAAACCCTCTAAACCATCCTTCTTCCCCTTGCTTCTGAGGGTCTTCTCCACCCACACACCCACTCCCACCTCCCCACCCTCGAATTCCCCTATTCTGGGGCATCCATTGAGCCTTCACAGTACCAAGGGCCTCTCCTTTTGAGGCCTGACAAGGCCATCCTCTGCTACATATGCAGCTGGAGCTGTGGGATCCTCCATATGTACTCATTGGTTGGTGGCTTAGTCCCTGTGAGCTCTGCCTCACACCAGTCAGAATGGCTATGATCAAAAACTCAGGTGACAGTGGATGCTGGAGAAGATGTGGAGAAAGAGGAACACTCCTCTATCGTTGGTGGGATTGCAAGCTGGTACAACCACTCTGGAAATCAGTCTGGTGGCTCCTCAGAAAATTGGACATAGTATTACCTGAAGACCCAGCTATACCACTCCTGAGGACCCAAAAGGTGCTCGAACATATAACAATTACACATGCTCCACTATGTTCATAGCAGCCATATTTATAATAGCCAGAAACTAGAAAGAACCCAGATGTTCTTCAACAGAAGAATAGATACAGAAAACGTGGTACATTAACACAATGGAGTACTACTCAGCTATTAAAAACAATGACTTCATGAAATTCTTAGGCAAATGGATGGAACTAGGAAATAGTACCCTGAGTGAGATAACTCAGTCACATAAGAACACGCATGGTACGTACTCCCTGATAAGTGGATATTAGCCTAAAATCTCAGAATATCGGTATCTTTAGTAACCACCTCATCATTTCACATTTTTGCTTTTTTAATGATTTTTGTTTGTTTTGTTAAAAATAAGCAACCTTATTATAGAAATCAAAATAGCAGCATTCTCTTCACCTGTATTTCAAGAAATTTTAATGGTTCCATAATTGTCTTACGTTAATGATGTCATCTGACCCACTCCGTTTTGTATTTTGTTTTCCTTTCCTGCATAGAAAGGATCAAGTTCCCCAATTTAAATATGAAAAAATTATTTTTAGCATTTTAATGACTAGAGTTCCTTCCTAAGATAATAATTACTTTTCTACTTATATAATTTCTTATCTACATCTATCATTAATAATAACTTTCATATTTTATGGCATCTAGATGTAACTCATTAAAGGTCCTGTATCTCTGAGCAGTAAATGTTGCCAACCATGCATGGATTGCTGTTTTTTTGTTTGTTTTTTTCTAGTCTAATGATCCCTAACATCTTACCTTTCATCCTATCTCATAAGGAAGACTACAGCCAACACAAGAGAGTACCAGACAACCTGTGAGCCCTCCTTCTTCATAAACATAGAGTAGGACGCTTAGTCCCTTCTGAGTCAAACAGCTAAGTGCTCCATCTTTTCTTGTAATGAGAACTTCCCATATTTTAATCAATTTTCAGACTTTCCTTGATAACAAAAAAAGTGATAAAAAAAAGTGTTTTTCCAGTTAAATTTTCTGTTATTCTGAAATTCTGACTATCATTAATGCCAAAGCACAAAATTTTAGACATCTTGGCTTTGGTATTTTTAATCCTTTATTTCTTCTTTTATACCAATATCCAAAATGTTAGCTCACTATTCTTGGATATTCCAGCAAACTGGAACCATGTAGCCTCACCTATAAAGAAATACACTGTTGAGTAATAAGAGGAGCCATGCTTCACACGGACAAAAGAAAACTTTTGTGGCAGGTGAGAAACGCATTATACTTGTAGTTGCAATTTTGTATGTCTGTATATAAAAGTATACCATGATGATGATCAGTACACATTACTGGAAAGTTATTACATGTGCAAGATATCATGCCGCCTGCTACTCTGAACAATCTTTACACTGATACTTCATAGCCACATACTAGAGAGCTGCTAACTCTTTCTATAATTCATAGAAGAAAACACACCCAGTAAGGGTCCAGCAACTGTGCGAAGGACCACACAAAGACTATATAAGAAAGTGAATATCAGAATCCAGGTTTTCAGAATTGCTGAATCTTTTCTCTCCTTAGACATTATAAGTTCAATCAATAAAATGGTCTTTGAAAGAAATAAATTGATAACCTGTGACCCCATGACAAAAGAAGCTACGTGGAAGCTCCATTAAAGTCAGGCTAAGAGAAAATACTGTCCTTTGGAGATTGATTATAAACTAATAATGATATTGATTAATAGCTAATAATAATAATTTTATTCTCAAAATATCAAGTAAATTACAGAGTAATTTAATTAGAAGGGATTTTCATCTGAGCTTTAAGGTATAGGGAACTCGTCCTGTATTTTCTCACATATTTTCTCATGCCCCATTCATCCTGAAAGCAAAAGGACATTGCTCCTTCACTGAGAGATATTGACTGCAGTATGCAATTCATCTTTGTTCAAGGAAAATTATGTTTCATGTCTTTATGGAAGATTTAATCATTAGGGAGAATTCTATCTATATTTACTCTTTCTAGGGAAACTGTACACTTGTCAGAATGAATGACCACCTTCCATAAAATATATACTTTGATCTGGATTACAGTGGCTTCCTCATTTATCTCTCTGCCAGCAGGTTAGCCATCTGTGCTAGTTGTCTCTGGCTGTTGAAATAAATTGCCACAATCTCTGTGGTTTAAAGCAATGCAAATTTATTTTCTAACAATTGTGTAGATTGCAAGTCCAACATAGGTCTCGCAAGATTAAAATCAAGGTTATGGGAATGTTACTTCCTTTCTGCAAGCTTTATTGGATGAGCCGCTCCCCTTGACTTTTTTCTGCTCTTACTGGCAACATTCCTTCATCAGCTCAAAGCTGCACCATCTCAAAATCCAGCAAGAGTCGGGTATATTCTCAGATTTTCTCTCCCTGCTGCCTGCTGCTTACCTTGGTAATCTAAGATCCTTCTCTCCCTGACCCCTTTAAGTTCCCTTGTTTTATTTTTTAAATAATATAAGCCCTTCTTTAAAATATTTCACTGACAAATATTGAATGTGTTCAAGTTATACAATGTATCCATTTGATACACGCCTGTGTCCTGTCATGATTATCACAATCAATTTAGAAATGATTACCACCCATGCAATTCTTTAAGGGCGCCTTGCAGCCCTTCCCTGTCCTATTTCCATAGTTCCAATTACAGCTGCCTCTTCTCGTTACAATGGCCTTTTGAGATTCTTTAGCTCAAATTTGTCCTTTTATGCTTTCCCAGGAGATCTTTCGGCCTCATGGGTGAGTTACTTCCACTGAACTAGATTTTCAGTGCCCCTACACTACTTGATGGGCTGCGAGAACCAGCCATTTCATTAGAGGGCACCAAGCTCGTTAGGGAAGGAGAAGTGTTCCTACAGTGATGTTGATGGCCAAAATTTATAGTGTCTGCTTTGCAGGTCATAGATCCATCATCTCGTATACACACTTTCTACATCCAGGATTTTATTATCCTCTAGGGCATTTTGCTGATAGCTTCGTTCTTCTAAAATGTATTTGTTACATCAAGTCTTGATGCTGGAATGTCAGTTTCAAGCCACAAATAATGTGAGGTTTACCGGCAATTCCTTTCTCACTCTCAATATGTAATCCCCATGAACAAACTTAAGTGGAATGAAAGCAAAGAGTGGTGTGGCTTATTTACATTGTTAAGATAGAAATATTCCAGAAACTTATATGGGCATGCATATAGATGAATAATAATCAAAAATAACAGACTAAGAAGAACTCTCTTTTAGAGAGACTCCTTTTGTGTGACTTTACAGTGGGAAAAGAATTGTCAACACAAGAAAGCATTTTGTTTTTCTAAGCTTGAACTTCCATATTCCAATAATTCATTTCTCTACACACATAGCAAGGAATTTCTGAGCATGTAAGACTGTCTCAAAATGAATTAATTTGAGGGTATCCACGTTATTTAAAAATGGTGGTCACAACTTTAGTTTTTAATTTGGTGCTGCACGTCGTATTTCCCAATCATCCAAAAACTAGATTTTTAGATTACTGGAAAGAACATCTGGAGGTCCAATGGAATTCTGTGCCCAGAACAAAGAAATTGAACTCCCTGTTTAAGTGTGTGTGGTTCCCTCTAAGGGGCCTATCAAAGGCATGTGATCATATTGCAAGTTGATGCAATTATAACCAGTAATAATTATCAATCCCCCCGCCTCAGTTTCTCTTTTAAAAACTGAAGTGACAAGCTTCCTTTAAATATAATCTAGGAAAGGCACTCAAAATTAACTCCTCCCCCCCCCCCAGGGTTCGTCCAAGCAGTAAAATGTCCGTGTTCTTCAAGGACTCATGAGTGTCTGGACCTGTGGCCTTATGTTTTCTGTTACTATAAAACATAATGGAGTCAAAGCAGGAAGGATGTAGAGAACTTGAAAATGCAATTCAATTTTCAAAAGGTTTCGATTCAAGTTCTGGCTCACATTTCAGCCAAGAAAGTTCAAGAAATTCTCCAAAAGTCTGAAAGCCTTCCATCCCCTCATTTTAAAAACTACCTAAGTGGATTTTATGTGTTCTGAATTTCTTTTAAGAGCTGCACGCTAAGATCATCATCATAGGGATTTCTAAATGAGGGTCCCGATTGTAGCCATAAAGTCCGACTTTAAAACCATCTGTATCAGCCCAACAATTGTTATTTATAAACACAATATCCACAAGTGGTACTGTAATTTTTAAAGAATTTGAGCCCTTGCTCTGAAGAAAGGCACAATCACCCAGCTGACTTTAAAGGAGGAATTTGATAGGAAACTTCTCTCTCATTCTATTTAATAGTCACATAATTGCTGTATGTAGCATTTGAGCCAAAAATATTTTTAAATATTAACCAGCTGGTGCTTTGCTTTTATGTAGAAAAATGAGCCACACATTGAGCATTTTAAAGCTGCCTTTTGGACATTGGTAGTAGACATTCATCATTTTTTACCAAAAATCAATAATTTTTGAAGAGCATGGGGAGGCCTCAAATAAGCAGAATAAACCCAATGTGCCAGCTTGTCATATTGAGGCCAAAATTTATACTTTTTAGTTAAAAATATTGCCAGGGATAGCTAGAATCCTCCCTCATTTGAAGTTCTGGGACTCTGGAAACCCTAATTAATTACAGAAGAGGAAAGTTCAATTATTTTCCACCCGATATTCAGCCTACAAGTCTGCTGCTTTTGAGGAAGAGAGACACTCAGCATCTAGTTTTAATTTCCTTTTCCTGGTCTGTGGGTTAACTGTATGTCCTTGGATTAATATGCAATTTTAAAGGATGTTAGATTTATGGAAATTAGAGTATGCATGCATAGCAGATAATGTTTGGTTTTGGTCCTGAAATATAGGTAATTGGTTTTAATTATTACAGTAAATGTTCATTCTACTTCATGTACTTAAAGGTGGGCCATTCTAAATAAAGGGTTTATTACAGTATCTCATAAGGACGACCAAAGCTATGGATCTATAAAAATTCCGCTTTTATGTTACTTATTGGTGCTATGTTTATTTTTCTCTTCCTTTTTCTTATATTAGTAAATTTCAATCTTAAACATTAATGGATTTTATTGTTATATAATTTGGAGCACAAAGCTGTTAATTGACCCATTAAATTTTTCTAATAGAGAACAGTTTAAGTTAAAGTAATCCAGTACTATCTGTAGTAAAGAGTTCAGGAGTAGCCTGCACACCAAGTGTCAACGTCTGTGGCTTCATGAGTTTGTTCTTCTGGAAGAAAGTAATTTGTCATTGCCTCAGACATCCCCCTTCTCTGCTTTATAATAAGAACATTTGCATTTTCACCGTTACAACGCTATGGGAAACATCAAAATACTTGTAGAAAATTAGCATTCAAACTGTGGAGTTCAGTTTTTTTTTTCATTTTTAATTGCTATGAGGCAGATTAATGAGACCCATGAAATAATTGTAGAGGGGAGGGCATGAGCCTTTAAAGAAGTGTTTACATCAATGTGAAATCTTTTTTAAAGTTAAGCTATTTTTCACCGGTATTATTTAAAAGTGGAGTTTAAGTTGTATTTTAGATCTGCTTTTAAGTGGGCTGCTTTAGATATAAATATTGTGCAAAGATGGTACACACCAATAGAGGAAACCATGAAAGCCATTTAAGAATGGCACTGAAGCAACCCAGGATATCAAAATTTAATGATCTCCTCCTATGATTTTGTAATAAGTAGATGCTCTAATATATGAAATAAATGCTTAAGTCGCAAAGAATAAATAAGCTGAAGTCTCATTAGTAGAGAAAAGGGTATGCATACATCAGGATCAAAAGAGACAAGAAGAGACCCCTCCAAATTTCCTATTCTTTAGAGTGACTATTCAATTCACCTATCTTCTATTGGCTGACACTGCTCAAGAGGTGAACATACTTCACTAAATTAAACATATAATGATAAGTCTGTTAAGTCTAATTGGCCCACCCCTATAGTAGGAACACATTCAGTGTCATTTAGTTTATAGGAAAAAATCAAATTCAAGAAATAAAGGCAGATTAGGTCACCTTATATTGCTACATAGCTTGCGAAGACAGGAGAGACAAGGTTTCAGCCACATTTATATCCAAATAAATGATTGGACTTGTAACATCCTATAGCTAACTGCTGAGAGCTGTCACACTTATCAGAGGCGAACATTCCAGTCCTACAGAAAGCCACAGCCATCTTACCTCTCATGATCCAAGAATCCCTCTGTTCTGCTCCTTTTCCCCTTCTTTTCAAACACTGATTTATGCATGTATTTTTTTAAGTTCACCCGTTGCTTTTGAACTAGAACCTCTGCAAGCTTGTCGGTATCAATCTCAATTCTTGAAAAAAAATCTGAGGTAATCCTCTTCCTCATTTATGGGTTTTGCATTTAAAACTTGTTTGAAATCTAAAAGACTAGAGCACATGACAGATTTTTGTCTACTAAACTCTGATCATTTCCCAAATAAATGGCTTTTGTTCCTTAATCCATCTACGATTCATTTTCTCTTAATAACCCACAATTCCCATGAATTGATATTTTTTGTTTTCTGCATACAGAATCTGTTCTTTGGATGCTTTAAGCTGCTCATATGTATCTTAAATAAGACAATGCTTCATGACAGTCAACATTCTCACATTACAAGGGCATTTTAAAAATCTCTCCTATCAAGAAATGCTGGATTTTCTTCCACAACCTAGTGATGAAAATGGATGTGGGCTCAAGGCCAGAGAGGGCAGCAGCATCTCATTTCTGTCACTGCTTGGGAATGTGAGCAAGTCTGGGAAATATTTTAATCACACATTGATACAGTGTGTTTGAAGAGGTAACTCTCTAGACTCTTGTAGAGTTACAAAACCAGTCAAGTAGGTTGTTCCCACTCAGTCTCTGGTGTGTAGAGAAAAATCCCTTTGGAAGAGAAGGTCATTGTTTCTAATTAGACCTTACAAATTGGAACCAGAAAACCTGGACTGGAAGACAAGTTTGATATTAGCAGTTGTGGTCTGTTTCTGTGTCTAGCACAAAACAGCAACCACTGAACAGACTAAACCACAACTTCCTTAGTAAGAAAAGTGACAGGAACATGAAATATATTTCACAGATTCAAAGATGTTTTCTAATCCTGGACCGATATACACAGGGACCTTTAGTGCCATCTACACACCACAGGTTCCTGGAATAGAACTTTAAAAAAAAACAAAACAAAAAGAAGCAGTGTCTAGGGATCTTCTGACAAAAGGGAAGAAGGGATGGATGAAAGACTAGAATGTAGTCCCAAAGTCATTCAGCCGCTAGAAGGTCTCCTGTCAGCACTAAGATTACAACCGTCAGTGTGCCACAACCACAGTTTCTCTCAATATGCATGGGTGTTCTCTGTCCAAACTCCTCCTCCTCCTCTGACTTTCCCTGAGGTAGAGAGAGAAGGAAAAATGGTAAAGAAAAGGGTCAGCCTGTGTATAAAACAATAGTTATGTTTGGATGCCTGGGCTGTAATACAACAGGGAGACTGATGGGGTTTCTGGACCAGTATCTGTTTTATTTATTTATTTATTTTTTGAAACCAAACACATTTTAATAGAAAACAAAATACAAAATAACTCTTTTCAGAAAACAGAAATATTTAATCCTTTAGCAGACATCAAAACTTGCTTTATCCTTAGAGCATGGTTGATACTTTTTTTCCCTACTTTATTTACATTTCAAATGTTTCCCCCTTTCCAGATCTCCCCTTTGGAACCTCCCCGTTTCCTCCCCCCTTCCCCTTCCACTATGGGGGTATTCTCCCACCCTCCCACCCACTCACTCTCGTCTTCCCTCCTTGGCTTTCTCCTCTACTGGGGGATCTAACTCCCTCAGGCCCAAGGGCCTCTCTTCCCCCAATGGCTAACAAGACCTTCCTCTGCCACATATGTGGCCAGCACCATGGGTCCCTCCATGTGTATTCTTTGGTTGGTGGATCAGTCTCCAGGAGTATCGAGGGGTCAGGCCAGTGGCCACTGTTACTGCCTCCCTGGGGAGAGTAAGGTTGATACCTGTGAGTGTGCACTCATGAGTCATCCTCGATTCACTACTGACACTGCAGTGAGGTAGAAGCAGGTCAATGAGGGAGAAACAGACCAATAAGCCACATCTTGGAATAAACAGTCGTCTTTAAATCCAGCATTTCTTAAGTCTATCTTGTGACTTATTCAAAATTATTCTTTATCATAATTTTGTTGATGGTGTAGGGATGGAACCCCAGGTAACTGGCGCAGTGCTGAGGCCTGCCCTCTGCCCATCATCCTCTGCCCACCAGAGTGCTTCTCTCCAGGGTACAAGTGCTGACAGAAGTGGAGCCGATGGAAGAACCACCTTTGCCACCATCAGTACCTTTGCCCATGCTCAGTAGCTACCTGCCTGCCCACAAAAGTACAGCATATGGTGTCCCTTTCTCCTGATATTCTGGGCCACCAAAGACTGAATTCCCTGAACCTCAAAATTCCAAGTAATATAGCCAGTGCCAGGAGTCACTTGCTGCCAGTGCTAGGTCTCCTCTTCTCAATAGTAAAATCATTAATTATAACAATAAAAATCCTGGTTTTATCCTTATGGAAAAGGAAAGAGTGACAGATCATCCCTTCCTTTCCTAGTTTCTGTGCTCACTTCCCTCCAGGGGCAGCCACAAGAGAGACTGTACACAGCTGCATTCAGGAGAGTTCCCAGTATACCCACTGGGAAGAGACAGATACAAAAGCAAGGAACAGGAGGTCTCAAGCCTGGGAACATCCCAGTTCTCAACTGGAGTCTTGTTCACCAGGGCTGTGTTGAATGCATGTGGGGTAAGGGAGAGCTCTTTTGCAAAACTGATTCAGTTTTAGCAAGTTCTGGACTGTGACCAGTTTTCTACCAGGATAAAAACTTAATGTTCTTGATTCTGTTGTGTGATTCCAGTTACCAGGAGGAGGTTGCAGGCCATAAACTGTACACTCAGGATGTTGTTCATCTGCTCAGTCTACACGCATGAACTCACCTGAAGAGCCGTCAGCAGGCATGTTGCTGCATGTGCTCCTGATGTCCCACACATGTATAGAGTTGTCCATGGAGGCAGAAGCAATCAAACTGCTGTCCTGGCTAAAGGCCAGACTGGTTATGCTGTCCATGTGGCCTCTCAGTTCTTTAAAAAGTGTCCCAGATGCCAAGTCCCACAACTTTAACCACTGGTCCTCACCAGCAGATGCCAAATACTTACCACTGGGAGTAAAGGAGAGGGAGAGCACAGGGCCTCGGTGACCTGGTGACCTGTAAAGAGCCACAGCGAGTTGCCCTGCTGGGCACTCCATAGCTGTAGCTAAGTAGTTTGAGTTAGGGTGGAATTTGACACAGTCCACATCTGCCAGGTGTCCTGCATATATCCTCAGGGGGTACATCCTACCAAAAGACCATAGCCTGAAGGTATGGTCATGGGACCCACTGGCAAAGTACAGGCTTTAGGGGCTGATGTCCACATCCAACACAGGGTAGGCCTGTCCCTGATACAGCTCAGTGTTGGTGAAGCTCCCCAGGTCAAAGTACCTGATGGACATATCTTCAGAACAAGAGAGCAGTCCTGAGCTGTCTTCGAGGAACCGTGTGCTGTATACTGGGCCAGAAGCAGCTAGACAGACAGCAGTGCTTCCCTCTTACCTTGAGGAAAGAAGATGCTTCTCATGGTCAGAGGAAATCGTTCCGTCTACACCGTTGTGTTGACACTACAAAGGTTTATTAGGCTCCAAATCAGAGTGCTTGAAAGTTACTACTTTGAAACACACATACATAAATAAGCACACTTAAAAATAATTACTTGGACCAACTAGTGTCTTTCCTGAGTGCACTTAATTAGCCATGGGAGAGGATCATACTAATTTATTGAAATTGTTTCATCAGTTATTAGACTCTACTTACTAGTCTCTAGACATGAAAAGACAACCTAGACCGGAAGACAGATTGAAGTTGAGTTTATGAAGTGATGTGAATACCCTTCAGCTTTCCAACTTTCTGTTCTCTTGTCCTCACGTTCATCTCACATAGACATGTTTTGGGGTTTCCATGTATTCCCAGGCCTTAATGTGCTTATTTGTAAAGACAGGGGTTAAGCATGTCTCACATACCAGATTGTACGACTCAGTTTGGAAGGAGTGACTGACTGTGTTAGATTATACATAATGCAATGATGTTGAACTTCAGAGGCCACACAAAGAAATGATTGCTTTTCTGGTTTTGGAAGGTGATTGTTAGTAAAACAATACCGTCCCAGGCTGTTAGGCAACAGACCATCTTTCCCAGTTAGGATGTGATAACCACAAATAAATGTGTGAGCACAGAGAGGATCACCCTGCTCAGCAACAGTTACTGATCAGGCCATTTGTCCACTTGCTTCTCAAATAGAAATAAGTGTCCAGATATTGAACCGCATGCACTGTGGTTAAGCAAGAATGATGCCCTACATTCTCAGAAACCAAGGCAGAGAAATGGTGGAGAATGCCAGGCTTCCACAATAGAGGGGCATTATTTCTATAGCACTTATTGGCTGGTGTTTTTTCCAGTTTCCTTTGGCATCAATCTTCAGTTATGGAAGTCCTGTCAGACTGTTTTTGGTTTAGAAAAAATAGAAATCTGTGCCATTTAAAGGTGAAAAAGACTTCTAAGAATGGGTGCTGCACATGGAATCTTCGGAGCATGGAAAATGTCTTCCAGGAATTCAAAGACTTGGTTCTAATCAAAAACTTCAATTGGTCACTTGTTGGAATGCGTAAGTCCAGCAGCTATGACCTATAGGCCAGATGTAATCCCTGACCTTGTTTGATAACCAGCATTTTATTGGAAGCCACCTAGGCCCAATTGCTTTCTTACTCCCTGTGATTGAGAGACCTTTAATACACTGTTGACTCTTGTCTCTTTTCAGAGGGGAAAAGGCTACAGACCCCTGATTGAGCTATTTATTCAAATAGTAAAGTCCCATATGTTCTGTTTGTCTGCTTGTTTTTAAATGGAAAGTGAAAAATAGTGCAAAATTTGGAAAGAATACATGATAGCAACTTTATGGCAATTGCCAAACTTTTGCCCAGAGTATGATAAACATACAAGTTATATTCATTTTTAATCTATTTTCCTTTTTTATTTTGAACTGTGCTAACTCAATGGAATAACCTCGGAAACATGCTTTTGTAGATATTTGCAATATTTCCTCCTCTAACTACACAGTCTATACTTGTTAGTACATCAGGCTCTTTGGGGGATGCAAGGATATTTTTGAGAAGAAAGGTTCATGAGTAACTTTAATGATAATCAAATATTCTGGAGGCTAGAAGGGCAGCATAGACTTTAGGAAGATATGTGTGAACACATTGAGTGAACAGACCTATGCTATGATGCCTAAAACAGATATGAAATGAACAGAGAGCTAAAGATAGAAACACTGGCTCCGTTTCTCCTTCAGCACAGAAACTAACAATATCCAGTAGAAAAGACAACCAAGAAAATGTCCCTCTGGACTAGATGTGGAAAATTCTCAAAGTCAGAATCATGATCAGTGGAAGATCCCCAGATGATTTCAATCCAAAAAGGTTAGTATTATTCTAAATTTCATTTTATTTTAATGGTAATGGGTCTACCAAGAATTATGTGTTCTATGTGAGTTGATAAAATAGCAGAGTAAAACCAGGTTTGCCCTGTAGCAGAAATTGACTAGGGATCAGGAACAGATGAAGTCATTTTGCCAGTCCTAACACTTGTCTCTTCATCAAATCTCAACTCACTGTGACTTAGGACGGCAGTTACCAGTCACTACTCACTTCAGAAGAGGACAAGCCCTTTAAACAACTCCTGCTGGAGTTACTTAAAGGTAAAAGACTGCATAGTCAAATTTCTCTTGCTATAACCTTCAGATTCAGACTGACTGGGATTTAAGTTCTCTTTTTATTGCACCTAACCTTAGAAAAATTATGCTGTTTCTCTGAACTCCAATTTGTTTATCTACAAAGTGGGTAAAATTATATGTCACTGAATGCTAAAGACATTGGTAGAATGCTCTTCAGAAAATGAATATCTAGAGTCCAGCAGGTTTATTTCCCCTTCAGTCAGTAGTTCCATATATAAAAGAACAGAAATGAGACAAACCATTCAAAAAACTAGTCAGAAAGGCCTCAGGAGACAACTTTCCAGGATGAAACTCCCTTGGACCAGATTTAAAATT
Organism: Rhynchomys soricoides; assembly: GCA_019843965.1. Classification (NCBI taxonomy): domain Eukaryota; kingdom Metazoa; phylum Chordata; class Mammalia; order Rodentia; family Muridae; genus Rhynchomys; species Rhynchomys soricoides. The sequence goes on along the minus strand of JADRCH010000209.1, from coordinate 3,402,067 downwards.
AAAAAAAAAAAAAATCCATTTTGAAGATGGCAGACCCCAGTTAAAATCCATCTATTTGTTTCTTCATGTGTGTGTATGAGTGTGTGTGTCTTGATGTGATTTTATTTATGATCACTGACATTGAAATTCATATAGTTATTTCTAAATTTACCTTTTTTCCTTTTTTATTGGATATTTTCTTTATTTACATTTCAAATGTTATCCCCTTTCCCAATACCCCCACCACAGGAAACCCCCTATCCCATTCCCCCTCCCACTGCTTCTATGAAGGTATTCCCCCACCCACCCACCCACTCCTGTCTCCCGCCCTAGCATTCCCCTGCAATGGGGCATGGAACCTTCACAGGACAAAGGGCCTCCCCTCTCACTGATGCCCGACAAGGCCATTCTCTGCTACATATGCAGCTTGAGCCATGGTTCCCTCCATGTGTACACTTTGGTTGGTGGTTTAGTCTCTGGCCACTCTGGGGGGTCTGGTTGGTTGATACTGTTCTTCCTATGAGGTTGCAAACTCCTTCAGCTTCTTCAGTCCCTTCTCTAACTCCTCCATTGGGAACCCCATGCTCAGCCCAATGGTTGGCTGTGTGCATCCACTTCTGTACTTATCAGACTCTGGCAAAGCCTCTCAGGTGATAGCTATATCAGACTCCTGTCAGCAAGCACTTCAAAGCATTCACTATAGTGTCTGGGTTTGGTGACTGTATATGGGATAGATCCCTAGGTGGGGCAGTCTCTGGATGGCTTTTCCTTCAGTCTCTACTCCACAATTTGTCTCCATATTTGCTCCCATGAATATTTTGTTCCCTCTTCTAAGAAGACCTGAAGTGTCCACACTTTGGTCTTCCTTCTTGAGCTTCATGTGGTCTGTTAATTATATTTTGAGTATTCTAAGCTTTGGGGCTAATATCCACTTATCAGTGAGTGCATACCACGTGTGTTCTTTTGTGATTGGATTACCTCACTCAGGATGATATTTTCTAGTTCCATCCATTTGCCTAAGAATTTCAAGAGGTCATTGTTTTTAATAGCTGAGTAGTACTCCATTGTGTAAATGTACCACATTTTATGTATCTATTCCTCTGTTGGAGGAACCAGATGTCCTTCAATAGAGGAATGGACACATCTATTTGTTTCTAATAAGTTAGGAAAAGGTTGGCTTTCAACTAGAGCCATTGACCTATCACATCCAGGCAAAAAAAAATTTAACAAAAGGAATTTTTTGTTGTTATTTAAAATTAAAGTAAATAATAAGGGATCTAACTTTTATCCTATACTTTAAGTGTCCTCAGGATTCTTTAACTATTAAAATGGGTATGAACAAGGATTCTTCTACCTGTGGACAAAATTTACTCTGATCAGACCCCTTTCCTCTTCATTTGCAAATGGGGATGGAGATGCACACTTGACTGTCTGAAGTCTGTTTTTACACATGTGTTACTTTAAGTACCATTCCCAGGCACAAAAGCAGGCTAGAAAGATCAACGTGGAACAATTCTCAGCATGAATCATTTTTATGGTCCCCAAGGCAGAGTGTCCATTATTTACACTGCTGGGTGATCTGCTGTATTTATGACATAACTAGTTGTCTTAGATTTAAAGATATGATGGATTCCTAAATTAATTCCACATTTCATGTCTTGGACTTGAAACATGGAAAGTCACAGGACACCAGAGGTATCTATAATCATGAAATTAAGTACCCATGGATCATGATGAAGAAAAGACTGGTCACTAAATTCCACGTGGTTTTGTGTCAATAATGCTAAAATTTCCAACCTAATGCTTATATACTGAACACTAAAACTTTCTCTCTTGCTATTTTTCAGTATACTGACATTTTACTTCTTCTTTGGAGAAATTAAAACATGAATAATACACACATTACTGTCCAATGTATGCTGAGCCCAAGCATTATTAATATTTGACAGCACAGGTTGGATCTTATAGGAATTAAAGTGCTGAGTATTTGAAAAAGTGAGAAGCCATTTATTGCTACATTCAGGGGTGATGATAAGATGACTGAGATTTTGGAAGAACTAAAATTGGATATGTTGTTGGCAAGAGAAATGGGAAAACAGTTTATATTTGGATGATAGAAACAAAGATATAGAAATCAGAAATGATTTAAAAGTGTATAAGAAATTACCAAATTGAAGTGTACAGAGGGAAAAAACTCAAGATAGAGAGTTCTGACTTATTTTAAGAAGCAACAATAAGCCTAGGCTGTTGAGCAAATCAGCTATGAAAACTAACATGAATTGTGTTGAACCAAAGTATAAATTTGAGATTCCCCTGAAGCAATATGAAAGGTATGGCATAGAGAAAGGGCAAGACGTAGAGATCATCAGTTATGTTAGAATGAATCTTCAGAGAAGATATACAAAGACAGGGCAACCCAACTTTAAAACATAACCCTATGTCAAGTGCCCAAATGCCTTACTATGGTCTCCAATGACTACTGCATCAGTGCCTTTCTTAGTTTCCTAGGTAAACACTCCATAACTTTACTATCTTCCCACTGCATGCTAGCTATACTGCTCTGAAGTCTTTTGAGTATGGCAAGCAGCATTAAGAATTTGCACAGCAAACCAAAAGTACATGTCCCTGATAGCTATGGGGATCATCTCTCACATTTTCCATGAATTAAAAAAAATGTGTTGTGGGAAATATTTAAAAAGATGGAATGTATGGCACATTCCTGCACATTCCTGGTTCTCTCATCCCTGGCAGGCTGGCCAACCATGCACTGCCAGACAATGGCCGACCTGTTTTCATCTCATGGAAACTCTGACTCAGAGCTCCACAGCCTCTCCACCCAGCTCACTAGGTCCCCACTGGCAGGTCGCTACCACTCTAGCCCCCAAGCTTCAATACCCCATGGCCTCTGTGGTGCACATCAGGTGAACCTACTCTTTGCTGCTGTACCTTTCTCTCTCTGGAACCCAGACTAGCTGCTCTGTGAAGGAAAACACAACACAATCTTATCTCAGAAACAATGGTAACTCAATCTCTGGGCACAACAACTAAAACCTAATCTTGTAAACCTTATCAAAGTCTGATTCCTCTTGTGGTGAATCCTTGTGGATCTGCCATACCAGAAGACTCTAGTAGCTACATCTTACCTACATGCTGACCCAGTTCCAAATAGCACCTCTCTCTCTCTCTCTTTTCCTCCTCTTCCTCTCTTCTCCTTTCCAACCCAGAAGTCTCTCTACGGACCCAGTAATTGGCTCTTTTATTCATTAGAGGATTGGTTCACAAGAAGTCACAGGTGTAACTCACTCCTTCTCTGAAGCCCCTCACTGGAGGGCAGTATTAGAATACAAAAAGCCCCAGGGCTATCTACGACACTCTACCCAATGAGGATTACTTGATGTACTACTACTGTGATCCACTTCACTCCTACCAGTCTCATGAACAATTTTTGTTCCTCCTACTGTACTCTGATATTGAATGCCTCCCATTTTCCCATATCTAGAGCAAGGTAATCAATGGTGGATGTGTATGCTGTGTGTGCATGCTTTTCTGTGCAAATACATTTGTGTAAATGTGAGAGGGAACTGCTATGGAATGCAGAGAGGTCAGAGTACAATCTCAGGTTGTTCCTCATCTTCTACCTTGTTGATACAGCTTTATCATCTTTACTGTTTGCTTCTGCAAATTTCAATCTTGTTGGCTAGAAAGATTCTAGAGATTTTTCTAGTTCTTCTTACCATCTCACCATTGGATCAAATGGGTTCCATATGTGTGTTAACATGCATGGCTTTTATAGAACTCCTGGGTATTTGAACTCAGGATCTCATTCTTGTATGCAAGTGCTTTCACCATAGAGCTACCTCTCCAGCTCTTCCTTTAATACATATTTCTTATCAATTGTATGTGCATTTATATGGACTTAAGAAGAACAGATAATTTCTTTTATCATATTTGCTGATATATACTAACTACCTAAAAGTGTACTCAATGTATAACAGGTCAACAATCAGTCCATGCCATACTAATAAACCCACACTTAATTGTTTCTCTGTTATTGTTAAATCTTATGCTGTGGCTCTATACAACACATCAGATAATACCAATGCTTTTATCAATAAAAACAATTCCATGTGTGACTCTGCAGGATTCATAATTAGACATATCTGACACATTTTTTTTTACTAGTTAACCCTTCTCCACACTGGGAATGCTACTCATGCATTAACAAGTAGGCTATTGCAAAAAAATCCCCCAATATACTTCATACTATGACAAAGACACTTGCTCAATTATGCCTATCGCTGCCAAATTCATAATAGTTAGAAATAGTAAACAACCTGGATGTCCTTCTGCTACATAATGGATAAAGAGAAAAAACATAAATGCAGTGGAATATTATTCAGCTATTAAGACAAATGGCATTATGAAATCTATAGGCAAATTGGTATAAGTAGAAAAAATTATCCCGATTGAGGCATATCAGAGCGAGAAAGACAAAATACAGTATGTATTTACTTATATGTGGATATTAGCTGTTAAAATAATGATACATCCATAAAACTTCAGAAAGTATTATAAAGTGAGGGACTAGAGGGAACAAACAGCTTTTATCATGAATGGATTTAGGTGAGGGCTTGAATGGTGAATATTAAATGTGGAGGGGGAGGAAAGAGGGGAGAAGGCATTGAATAAGAAATTATTAGGAGGGCTAAAGATGGCTAAGTGGTTAAGAGCACTGACTGTTCTTCCAGAGGTCCTGAGTTCAATTCCCAGCAATCATATGGTGGTTCATAACCATCTGTAATGGGATCTGATGCCCTCTTCTGGTGTGTCTGAAGACAGCTACAGTGTACTTGTAGTATACATAAAATATAATAAATAATTCTTTTAATAAAATATATACTATAAGGAGAGTCAACTAAAATTAAGGAGCATTTGAAGGGTAGTATAGAAACAAAAGAGAGAAGAAGCCTCCTAAACTATATACATATATGAAGAATATCTAAATGAATTCACCAAATAATAGGAGAGACAGAGTCCCAACTGCCATTTCTTCCCATCAAATACAGCTTGCAATACCAGGGTTGAGTTACATCTAGAAGAGTTGTTGGCAAAGGGGGTTCCATACAAACCCCCAAACAACCCATTCTGTTGTTGAACCAATAGGTTGTTCTCAAAGTGATAACAAGTCCCCATTGCTGAAAACAACATCTACATAACTCACTAAACATGAAAAAATTGAGCTGTTGTCTACACAGTTCCTTTATTACTATCTTTTAGCATCTTTGGTACAGCAAGGTAATCTGCCTGCTTCCAAAACAGAAACTTAAACATCTTTGATCTACAAGGGTTTCTTACCTGCAAGAGGTGCTAAGGCAATGATAGCAAAAATCACTGTGGGAGTAATCAAGCAGTAAATGATTTGACTTAAGGCCCATTTCAAAACCTGGAACACATGTCCACCACTACTTGGGTGAACAAGTAAAAACTACATAGCTCAAAGACATAGGCTAAAACCAAACACTACTGGCCTAAAACAATACTGATAAAATGTTTCCTAATAATTTTCTGTTAGAGTCATAGATAGGTCAGTGCCTTGTTCAGCCATCTTCAGAGAAGCTTCTTGCTGTAGCAACTGGGAACAAATATGGAGATCCACAGCCAGACATTACACAGAGAGTGAGAAAATTTGGAACACTCAGCCTTAAATGAGATATCTCTATCAAATTCTTCCCCTCAGAGCTAATGGAACACTGAAGAAGAGAATGAAAGAATGCAAGAGGCAGAGGGGTTGAAGGACAAACCCAAGAAAACAAGGCCATCTAAATCAACATGATCAGATCTCATATAAACTCACAAAACCTGAAGCAACATGAACCAGGTTTGCCCAGGTCTGCACCCAGTCTTCTACATATATATTATGGCTTCCATTTTAGGGTGCAAACAAATGGGTCTCTGATTCTTCTGCCTTCTCATGGGTGATTATCCTTCTGTTGGTCTATCCAGTCCAGTATTGATGTGATAATTTTTGTTTTACCTGATTATGTTTTATTTTATTAAAGTTTAATATTATCTCTTAGAAACCCAATCTTTTCTAATGAGACACACAAAAAAGGAGAGGATATAGACCAGAGGGGAGAAATATAACATGGAAAGGAAACCATAATAGGTTATATTATGTAAGAAAAGAATCTATTTTCCTTTCTATAAAAGGAAAAGTAATAATAACATAAAAAAATCTCATGCTGCCTCATCTTTCAAGTATTATATATAGTATACAGTGACATTTTAATTAGGAAATCTTTTAAATTTAGTTCTCAGTAGTTAATAGCTATGATTCAAACATTTTCCATTTTCATCTTATTTCCTTTAAATCAAACTAAACATATTGGCAGAAATTTGGCAGAAACAAAGGAAGTAAAATTGTTGTGATTTGCAACTACGAGAAGTAATTTTTTATGTTTTCTCTGGTTATCTCCTCCATAACTCATTCCTCATCCCAGAACCTATGAGGTACTTGCACATCAATGCTTTAGGCCAGCCAAACTTTTCATTGTTCTTCAGTGGGTGGATAGTTGAGTTGGGGCATGGAGAGTTTTGAGTCACAAACGATAAACACTTCTATTCCACCTTCCATAGAAATGTGACCAAGCTTTTTCAGTTGGCGTGCACTAGGTCATAGAACCATGACCATCTTTGACATGTAAACTCTAGGAACTACATAAATTTGGATGAGCAAATCTTATGTTTGATGATTTTAAGTATGTTAGCAGTATTCCTCACTTCTTTCCATGTCATAACTCACAAATGCAATAAACAAAGAATTGGAAATATATCAACAGATGTATTTGATACCCAGTCATTTGCCTAAGAAGTTCTTTAAAAACTCTACATTCATAAGAACTAGTGCTGGCCACATACGCGGTAGAGGAGGGTTTTGTTAGACATCAGGGGGAGCAGAGGCCCTTGGGCCTGAGGGTGTTAGATGCCCCAGTATAGGAGAATGACAAAGGAGGGAAGACGAGAGTAGATGGGTGGGTGGGTGGGGGAATACTCCCATAGTGGCAGGGGAAGAGAGGAGGGAATGGGGAGGTTCCAAAGGGGAGATCTGGAAAGGGGGAATCATTTGAAATGTAAATAAAGCATGAAAAAATGAAGAAGAAGAACTGCTAGAAAAGCAACCAAAGAATGACAAATAATGGAGTAAGGAATAAGAAAATACACACACACACACATACACACACACACACACACACACACACACACATATCACAGCATTAAAAACAAACAAGAAACATATACTGGTCTTTTGAAAAGTCTTAATTATTATTTGAACCATTTAGAAACAGATATTTAGAATTTAGGGGTAAAATTCTGTTATAATGTTACCAGAAACACTCCAGTTGAAAAGCTGGGATCCATCACTGAATTGTTTCCCTCCCCTTCTCTTATGGTGTATTAAATATTTTCCTTGCTTGTTGAACAGTTCCTGAAGTAACTGTTTACAAAACAACAACAAATGACATCTAGGATAGCCTTTGAAAGACCCGAAAGGAAACAGTGATTCAGACCTTGTCACATGCTGACACTTGTTCAAATCAGAACATGATTGCAGCATGCTTTCCTGGGATTGAATTTTTGGACATTAGAAAGGTATTTTAATAACAACGGAGCTGATGTCAAGAGTGTTTTCATCATTTCCAATGAGAGATTGTGAAAGACAGCTCCACTCTAATAAAATACATGCAGTTGAGTATAAAGGTATCTATCTGGAAATGTCATCAATAATATAATGTAACATTTAGTGAGGCTCAAAAGTACAGTGCTGACCTTTTGCTTAATAGACAAGCAGGAGGCACTGGGCTTATGCATAGAAGCTCCTCAAAAATTCAGACTATTCACTGGATAAAAACATGCTTTCTCTCTCTCTCTCTCTCTCTCTCTCTCTCTCTCTCTCTCTCTTTCTCTTTGTCCTTTCCTCTCTCCTTCTCAAATTCCATCCTACACTCCCTGTCTTTGAATTCAAGGTCTAAGTTAGCCCAAGTTGATCTGCAACTCATGATCTTCCTGAATCAGCCTGTTGAATGCTGGGTTTACTGGCATGTATCACCATGTCGAATTAAGAATATACATTTTCTCAAGAATCCTGATGAACTATTTGCACATAAAACTTGATGTGTAGGAAGACTGTTCATTGTAGAAAATAGTCACTGAACACTAATAGGCTTATAAATCTAGGGGGGCCACAAAGAAGTTTAACAGAAATAGTTAATTAAAAACAATAAAAAAGGAATCTAATAAAAGTTAAGGTATATAACCACACTTTTGGGTGGTAGGTATATATGAGATCTAGGCAGTGTCTTATATAAATAATGAATACATAAGTTGAAGTAGAGGAATACAACTAGAAATGTATTTTCTTCCAATGGCATTTCAGATCAAGTAGACTTAACAAACTTAAAAGTGTACCTAGAAACTACTAACTAAGTCATGTGGTTTGGTTATGTCAGTGCTAAAAAAAGAGGTCTTCTCTAAAATACTTGAAATTTTATAATCTCATGAGAATTAATTCCCATCAGAGACACACAGAGAGAAACAGAGACAGACAGACAGACAGACAGACAGAAACAGAGACAGTAAGTCAGTCAGACAGAGTTACAAAGCAAGCCAAGAAAAACAAGGTTCCTAGAATAATGGAGAATATATTATCTCATGATCCTTGCTTTTATAGGAAAAAAATAGTGCAAGCTAAATTTGAGTATATTTTGCAGTTAAGTTTCTGCTACATATCATTCATAGTAGTCATATGTTTGAATAGTCTAGAATAAATAATAAAATTATTACTATTATATTTAAATTTAAATATTTCACTGACATGTATGCCCATATGTCCTAATTTGCTTTATGTATAAACATGATACAGCCTAGAGATCTCTAAAGAGATTTTAAGTGATGAATTGCCAAAATCATATTAGCCTGTGGTAATATCTGCTAGATACTGTCTGCATTAAAGATTGATGAGAGGGACCCCAGCTCACTGTGGGCGGCACCATGACTAGACAGGTGGGCTTGGACTGTATAAGAAAGTTAGCTGAACATGAACCAATGACCAGGCTAGGGAACAATCCATCAAGCTACGTTTCTTCATGTTTCTTGCCTCTGGGTTCTTATCTTCAACTCCTGCCTTGAATTCCCTCAAGGATGGATCTGAACTAGACTCATAAGATGAAATAAACACTTCTTCCCCAAGTTGCATTTGGTCAGAGTAACAACAACAAAAAGAAATCTAGAGCAATGTCTTATTGCAATATTATGTATGTACTACCCTCAACATGTTTAATCATTTTATGTTAAATGTTATATAAATATTTATATTTAAAATATTTTGATCACTGTCTTCTCCTATAGGTTTGCCAGCACTTTACTATTTTTTTAAGTCCTATAGTAGGTCACCGAGACAGTGCTATGATTTTGTTTAGTTTTCATTTGTATTTAGAATGCTAAGTCTCATGGTATGAATAATTGAGTTTTTAAAAGGTTTTGTTTTGTTTGTTTTTATTAGCAATTTTCACTGGGAAAATATGCCATTAAGCCGTGGTCTTACTGTGTACAATATCAAATATAAGAGACCAAACTGAACTATCTTCTGGATATAGATAGCAAGAGGGGGAAAATTCAAGCAAGTTAGTACCTCATTTTAGCTCTATGCACATTTGCTTGTGAAGACAGCCGTTTTATAAATCAAACATTTGTTTGATTGGTTACTTAGGTAATTACTCTCTAAACATGAGGAAGATTTTTCTCTATGTAGAGTGTTCAGATTGTCTGAATCAGATCCAACTAGACTTTACCAGAATCTCTATGACTGGAATTCAAAAGTCATACTTACATAAGTATACCCCAGATGATTCTCATGTACATTAAAGCTTGAAAATCAGGGAGATCTTTAAATTAATATAAAGAATAATTTCTCTTTGGAAAAAAAATTATGGCATAGCTATTTTATAATTTTTGTTTTCTGAATCATAATGGAACTATTCTAGAATACCCATGGAAATTACTGAGAGCTAATTTTTGATAGTTTTTGTAAGGATTAAGATATATTGCTACATGAAGTAAATATTGACGTCAGTGCTGGCCTTTTATTCATCCATTACTTGTCTTCATCTTCTTTGCCACAGCAGGAGACATCTGATACATCTCTAACTACGTCCACATTGCTTTAACCATTTATCTGGAATACATGGGAAGAATTGGAAAGCAGCAGTATTGATGGGCATAAGAGTAGAAAAATTGATTTATATAGTAAGATAAATAGCTAGCATTTAAAAAGTCAAATGCCACTTTAAGAAAGCAACTTGAATCATAAAACTGAAAAACAAAAAGTACCCAAAAACCAAACAAGTTTGACTTTGTGATGGAAGTACACTGGTCTTGTCAATAGAGGTCAACCAAACTTTATGGAATGGGTGAATCTGTTTTCAAAGGAAAAGACATATATTCATATCATTGAATGCATATATTCTAGGACGCAGTCCTGAAAAGAGAAAGTTTACAATAAAGAAACGAAAACAGGATAGACAATGAACACAATAGGCTCCTGAATTGAGCAGAAGTAGGAGATTTAGTATGGGCTTTAATATGATACAGTTCTGAAGGATGAAGCAGATTGAGAAGGGCACAAAGAGGCAGAGCTTGGCTTGGACAAAAATCTTCAGCTCTTCCTCATTCAACGTAAGGCAGATTCATAAGCCACAACTCACTCTGTTGTAAAGAAAAGAACACAGAAGATACGTGGAGTTTTGCTTTTGTTTTGTTTTGACTTTTCTCTTTTAGAGGTTGATTGTCTATATTTTGTTTTGTTGTTCAAATCATATTTGATGTGATTAAGTCTTTCCTGTATTAAAATCAGCAAAGTAGGGCCATGGAGATGGCTCAGTGGGTTAATTTGATCAGTTTGAGTTGCCAAGATGATAAAACTTAAAGTCATCTGTGAGGAGTCCCCAATGAGGGACTGCCTTCACTGGGTTGGGTTTATGGCTATGGAGATGGTTGGTTGTCTTGATTTCGTTACTGACATGATAGAATGCAGTTGAAAAGTGTACACAATCACTTTCTAGGTTTGGGTCTTGGTTGTATAAAAATTGTCAAAATGATCTCAACACTGAAAACCATTTATTCTTCTGTTCTCTCTCTTGTTCTTAAATGCAGATGTGACTAACAACTTCAAGTTTCTGCCTCCTGAACTTTACTAAAATGATGCACTATAGTCTGGAATTGGCTCTTGAAGCTGCTTCATGGACAGTATTGAATCATAGGAATAGGAAAAGACATAGTACACTACCACCACAGAGACGATTTGAGTTTTCCCCCATCACTAACATGGTAAAGGGGAGAGTCTGTTACCAGAGTTGTCTGGAGACTTACAAATGTACACCAAAGCAGAACATACACATAATCAATAAATGTAAAATAATTTATATCATCTATAAAAACTTCCATTGAAAGAGCATCCTTTTAAAAGAATTTTAATTTATGCATATTCATTACACATGAAACTGTGTAATACAAGAGCATTGTTATACAATAAGGTACCAAATTTAGAAACATATCCTCCTTACACCACCTTTCCCTATTCCCCTCACCTCCCTTCTGTTGGTCTCCATTGCTCCCCTAGAAATTTTTGCTTCTACTTCTATCACACACACACACACACACACACACACACACACACACATTATAAAATCTAGGAACCACAAAGGAGACAGAAGATAAGTATTCTTTTTTCATAGACACAATTTATTCAATGTGATTATCTCAACTGATCTATTTTTCTGCAAATGGCATGACCTTGTTCTTTATGGCTGAAAAAAAAATCTTCCGTTTGTATATCACATTTTCTTTATGCATCCCTTTGTTGATGAACACCTAAGTTGGTTCTTCAATTTAGCTACTGTGAATAAAATACACAGTCCCTTGAATCCAGTACTGTCATTCTCAGAAGCACAATGAAGACTCTCTGAGAAGGAAGATTTTCTTCTCAGCCTTTTACAACCTTATCCTGACTTCTCACAGCACTCTGATTTGTTCTTATAGTGCTTGAGAGGCATCTAGGAAATCTGATTTCATCTTTACATAAAGCTGCTGCCAAGAGTCACCAGCATATGACTTAACAGGCAGCAAGGTGGAGGGAAGGAACCAACTGTCATGTCTCTCTGAGGTTTCCCTGGTGGTACTTTGGACTAACTTTTGTGTGTGCTGCTCCCAGCTCTCAGTCTTAAAGGATATACTCCTGGCTGTCAAACCCTGATGCTGCCTAATTTACACAGCTAGAGAGTTCCAATATGATCCTTGGGAATGTCACTTACACAATAAGGTATTCACATTATCTCAAGATATTTCTATTCACCTAATAGGATATGAAAGGGTGGATTAATGCCTTTCACATAGCATTAAAAGCCCAAGAAGGAGAAGCCACATTTTGGCCACAAGGGGCCTGCTCCTCGTTTCTGCTCTCTGCTGTCTCAGCTAATTACATTCTATGCTTTCAAACTTCAAAGATGATATTTGACTTCACTGAAAATGAATTTAAAACAGAGAGTTGGAGTAGCCTCCAAATTTTGGATGGTTGCCTTGGTATGTTATGTTTCACCTGCAATTTAAAGTCGGACAAGATGTGGCTTCCAAAGAATGAAAAACTCTTTTTGCTTGATTCCCAAAAGGCTAATACTAACAGCTGTTAAAGAGAGATGAAATGACCAACACCAGAATGCCAAGTAAGTAAAAGTTTGTGAAACTTAGTTAAGAGTCACCTCTGTGTAACTCTGAAGAGCAAAGACACCTTTTTCAAATGTCTTTATCTGTCCAAGGACCAGATATATTATCGACAGGTGTTACCATAACTTTAAGCTTTATAGGAGAGAAGAGCCATGTAATAATATCAACCACAATTGGTATTATTAACTAATGTTTGTGAGTGATAAAGAATCAGGCATGAAGGCTAAATGTACTAAATGTCTAATATATACTATTTTGTTAAATCCTGGAAAATTTTTTAGATGAAGCTTAATATTATGGTGCAAGTTTAACATAGGAAAAATGAAATTACTGGCTTAATATTATATTATTATTATTAAAACAGGAGATCCTAGAGAGAAAAAATATAGCTTGTTAGGGGAGGAGTAATTTTCATTCTCTTTAAAAGATTCGTTTCTTCTTATTTTTTTTGATGGTTATGAGCGTTCCACATGCACGCAACACAGGTGCCCACCTAGGTCAGGAGACCATGAAGGATGCCCTGTAGCTGTAATTGATAAGGCTGTAGGTACTATGTAAGTGATGGGCACAGAACCAGGGGTTTCTATACGAGCAACAAGTATTCTTAACAGGTGAGTCATCTCTCCAGCTCAGAAGTAAATTTCTCAAAAATTTAATTTTTGAAATACATAAACATACATAAAGACCCCAACAGAGGCCCAAACAACAAACACCCAACAATGTTTCTATTAAGTATGCTTGAAGCTCAATAAACCCTATCCATAAGGCCTGTGTTCACCCTTCAGTTGAACCGAACATTCCCATGTGGAGGCAAAAGAGCCATTCAAAGACGTTAGAATGTATAGCTACAAACTATGTGGACACGGAGAGCCAGGAAAGGAACGATGTCCTTTGAACATACTCAGCAACGGGGCCACACTGCTGCTTCACAGTATAGTCCTTGGTTTTCTGACTTTCTCCTCTTTGAAAGACAGCTTTTAGTTGTTGGACTCCAGTGCTGACTTCACCATATGTGAACTCACCCTGGAACCTAAATTAATTCCTGCTCCTTCCCTGGAACCTTGTTTTATGATCTCCAAAGGGCTAGAGATTTGTCTATCTGCTAGAGACTACCTGCTACCCAGGGGATGTAGACCCTGCCATTCCTGCTTTTTTCCTTTTCTTTGACCTCGTCTACTTGCAGCAGCCACTTTCTTCTCAGTGGAACTAAAGGATTTAGAATTAGACTGAGAGGAGAAGCATGCCATAAAGTTAGCAGCTTAATTAAGTCATTACAGTTTTTAGGGTTTTTAAAATACAGGCAATTTGAATGTATAATTGAGCCTAAGCACAGTCTCCTCCTGTGTTTTCTTTGGTCTGCTCAGAAGCAGATTGTGAATGGAAACAGCAGGGATAGCATGCAGTGCAAAGAGCAGGTTCCTTGTTTTCCCTGGAACCAGGAAATGGTTTGTCCAGGGCTAAGGGAACAAGATGATAGGCTCAGAGGCCAGCCCCAGGAGTAGTGTTTTTCTTGACTTGTGAGCCTCTCCCTGATGGTTCTAGGAATCACATCTGACTTGCCCTTCAGTAGAGCTGGCTACAGAATAAGCTGCGGGAATGTTCTCTTTGGAAAAACATGATTTTGAACTGAGCCCTGAGGTCAGTTAGGAAACCAAAGGGAAAGATTACAATTCAATGCTCTTCAAGTCTGAGTAGCAGAGGATACAGTCAATTTAAATCTCCTTTTGGGAGAGGCATACGTACAACCGGAAAAGTAGAAAAAGCCACTAACCTAGCTTCTCTAGGTTAGCCACTTGCCTGTGCTCTAAGGACAACCCCTGACCTTGCAGACTAGGTAATTTTACTAGGTTCTCTTTCAAGCAAGTCATGTTTTTGTTTTAGAAGCAATTCAGCAGATTAGTTTGTAAGTCAGATGAACTGTCTTGCCCAAGGTCCACTTCACATGTAAATATGCAGACTGACGATTAGCTGGACCTTAAAGGAGAAAGGGTTGTGTGTCCTTATGCATGGTTCCATCTGGGGACAATTGCATCTACTCGCTTTAAGACCAGTTCAGAAGGAGGGAGCTGATGTGGGCTGGCAGAAATGAGATTGAACTTGACATGGGATCAATGCCAGCCTATCAGTAAAGAGAGAAACCTCAGAAAAGAAGAATATATTCATTTAAAACTTACATACACACATTATAATGTTTCCATGTAAAGGACTAGGTAGACTTTTGTGTGGTTAGAATCTGAATTTTCTAGTTTCTAATATAATTTTATGTCAACTAGTATTTCCATTTTACTTGCATTTGAAGCTGGGACGGTATGTCTTCTCAGATTGTAGCATCCCAGGAAATGTTTCTGTAAACTGCCAACTACGTGAACATGATCTCTTTCCTCCTAAATGTTACTTGATTAAATCTTACTTTATGTTAATTTAGTGTGGGAACTTAGGTTTCTTAAAATAAAATGTACACCGTTGCCACTGAGTACATTTTAAGCAGGTCCTCTGGGAAAAACAATTTTAAAGAGTCCTCTAATGAGCTTAAATTCTTGAATTAAAAGAAAATTAAGATGAATGCACAGACTTCCAACTAAATACTGAGTCCTGCATTATGCAGAGATAATTCTATGAGAAAGATACAGTTGTGACAGCAAGAGTGGATGCCAATTGCACAAGTTAAGTTTGAATTCTAAATAATGTTTCCCTGGAATATATTTACACGCAGCCGGGAAGTTCTTGGTGGATTGCCTTAAAATTGAGCTAGTGATTTGTTTTGTGGATGGTGGGTTTTGTCTATGTTTGTTTTAGATGGCCATTTTTACGACTTGTTGTGATGAACACTCAAAAGCAAACTCTATGTGATAAACTGAATCGTAAAGACCAGACAGGCTGGGTAGGTACCGTTAAATCTGTAAGAGTCCCAGTTTCTCTGACACCATTCCTTCATTGCTAGCCCCAGGCATGATCAGTTCATATTAAGAAACTTGTGGCTTCCTTGTATAAAATGCATAGAAAGAGATTTTGTTTCCAAATGTACATAGGCAGCTCCTCAGATTTCAGAGTATCACTCCTTCATCACAAGGCCATTAAAACTCACAATTCTGAGACATTATTGAAGCTGGGTTAGTAACTTGCCCTTTAATGTTGTGAAGTACTCTTGGGTTTACAGCAAATAATACTGGTCTAAACCCAGAGGGATCTATATTTCCACCTTATAGACTTTTTAAAATATATATAGCTTCATAATATCTATAGGTAGCCTTCAATCTGATGCTTCTAGTCTAAAATGAAGATGTCACTTTGAGGTATGTGACCATGAGGACCAAATTGCCTGTGAGGTGTACAATAGCTATTCTAGACATGTTTGTCAGGAAGTTGGTGATGGGGGTGAGGCTGCACACCTGGGCTGACCTGGGCCCTCACTTTCCTGCACCTATGGCCAGGGTTGCCCCAGGCCGAGAGCAGCACTCCCTGTCCATGTGCGTCTAGACAATGGGTGGAGGGGTGGAGGGGGTCTCCCTGGGCGTGGGGGGGTGGGGGGTGGCAGCACCTCATCCAGTCGTTGTGCACACCCAGCCCTGCCGAGCTGATTCCCTTTCCTACTTGACTGCCTGCAGGGCGTCCATGCCTGGAAGCCTGGGCACAGGCTGCCTACCAATCACAGCTGTGGGAGGAAGTGCAGGACAGGTCCAACAAAAAGAAATACTGGAAGCAAAAAGGTTTGAATTGGTAATGGAGTAACAGACATGGCGAATGGGAAAACTAAACAAAATTAAATGTACGTGAGGAAAACGTATGGGAATCTACACTCTTGCAACCCACATAAAATAAAATCAGAGATGATACAATATGTCACAGGATAGAGCACAGGGAGGTGATGCTAGATAAAAGGTTAAGGCAGGCTAGAGACAGAGGTAAAGGGAAAAGTCAGTGAGTGAATCCAGACTAAGTCTTATGAAACCCAGGCATCAGCAAGATAACTAAAACTATAATTCAAAAAGACAAGAGTCATAGAAGGGCTTCAAGGGGAGAAGAGCCACCTAGGTGAGTGTCAACTAAGCTAATGATAGATTGCTCATGTTAAACCCCTAATTAGTAAGAGAGCCGAGGCTCAACTTTCATAAACACATGACTGGCTATGATTACTCATTCGCCATCATCCTTAAAATTAATCTCAATGACTAGAAAGTTTGTTCTCACAAGCACCTTACTCGTTTAGCCACAATTTGGAGTTAAACATGGATCTAACCCTTCACCTGGGATCTGGGCTGTCTATATTTAACTTGCTACACTCCTGGTTCAGTCTCAGTTATTTGTACATATATAGCATTTATTTTGCTCATTTTGGTGGATATAAAATCTCCTTACTGCTTTTTGCCTCCCTTTCAGGATATCTCTCTACAACATTCTTTGTAAGGGCAGCTAATTATATAGTTTTTCTTTTCTCAAAAACATGACATTATTTTAATTGCTTGCTCAAGAAAACTAAAATGTGTTATCCTAAACAAAGATGCAATGTGCTAATTAGAACCCCTTTCAATTTGGGGTGATCTAACATCTCTGAAGAGAACAGGATAGAGAATGGGAGTGACCTCAAGTAAACCTTGTAATTATGTGTTCATGGGGATTGGTGTTTGAAAAAACTTCAAGTGATTGGTGACATTCAAAATACATTTAAAAAGAAAGTTGCATACACATATGCACACATGCAATATATATATATATATATATATATATATATATATATATATATATAATGGTGGATTAAGAGGGAAATGTTCATTTTATCTCATATATTTGTACACGTGACGCCCAGTTTTTGGAAGAAAGATCATGAAGAAGTACAACCTTGATGACAGTCTTTGAGAGTTCATAGCTTGGCTTCACATCTAGTTTACGTTCTCTTTGTGGATAAGGGTGTGGTTTCTCAGTTTACTGCTCTTGCTACAATGTGTGCCACGCCTTCCCACCACAACTAACTTCTGGAAGAGTAAGTCATAATAAACCATTTCCCACAAGTTGCCTTTGGTCATGATATTTTATCACAGCAACAGAAAAATAACTAATATATTTACATGTACAAATGAACTGAGGCACAAAGTAAAATACTGGTTTCTAGAATTTGACAGTATTAAGCTAGTTATATTTAATCTAGACTTAGGCCAATTCAATCGATGTGCAACATATCTTAGTTTGCTGAAGCATTCACAAACAAAATAGGTCTCTGATCCATGTTCTTTCTTCTAAAGTCTCACTTCCCACCATTCTACATATGGTTCTCATTTTCCTGCATTGTTGCATTAAATTGACAAAATTATAGTCAATGGAGAACCTGTTCCAGAACATAGTTGGGATAATTAAAATGTCTTCAAGAAGGAAAGGCCATCCAGAGACCACCCCACCTTGGGATCCATCCCACCCACAGACACCAAACCCTGACACTATTGCAGATGCCAAGAACTGCTTGCAGACAGAAGTCTAGTATTGCTGTCCTCTGAGAGGCTCTGCCAATACTTGACTAAGACAGATGCAGATACTCACAGCCAACCATTGTACGGAGCTTGGGGACCCTAATGGAAGAGCTAGGGGAAAGGCTGAAGGAGCTGAAGGGGATTGCAACCCCATAGGAAGAACAACAATATAAACTAACCAGACCCCTCAGAGTCCCTCAGAGTTCTTAAACCATCAACCAAAGAGTATACATTTGTCAGTCCATGGCTCCTGATACATATGTAGCAGAGGACTATCTTATCAGGCATCAATGGAAGGGGAGGCGCTTGGTTCTGAGGAGGCTTGTTGTCCCAGGGAAGGTGGATGCTAGAGGGGTGAGGTAGGAGAGGGAGGATGGTTAGGGGAGCACCCTCTTAGAGGCAAGGCATAAGGGAATGGGGTCGAGAGTTTGTGGAAGGGAGACCTGGAAGAGGGATAACATTTGAAATGTAAATAAATAAAATAATTCATAATAATTAACAACAACAACAACAATAATAATAATAATAATAATAATAATAATAATAATAATAATAATGTCTTCAAGAAAAGGTTTGCATGGATCTACTCTCCTTTCAGTTATATTATTGACTTTGAGACCAGAGACCAGAGGCCTGTTGACTTTCAGTAGTTGACTCAGTACTTCTGATAGTTGACTGGACAATTTCCAGTAATTAAGGTTGTTTCCCAAATATATCTTGATAATCAGCCACAAACATATTCTCAGTGTTCCTCCTGTGGTCATTAATTTAGAGAACTACGGAAGAAAGACCCCGACCTTAAAAGTAGACACAAAATTATTTCCTTTAACTATTTAATTTGAGACAGTATATTCCTTGGCAGAGGACACATCATGTGATAGAGATGGGATAACTCTTGCGAGTTATATGCTGTGGGAATAAGCTGTAGAAAAAGAGCTGCTTAGTTCACCATATCCAGAAGTTTTCTTCAGTTCCATCTATAGAATTTAAAAGACAGCTCATAAAAATACTGTTCTTCATACCTTAAGCTTCCTAGCTTCATATGTGGTAGTGTGAGTCCCAGCCTCACACTATCTGGACTCAGAAAATAGCACATGTGTATCTTTCCAAAACACAGCTTCACACTGACTATGTTGATTAAAAGCATCATTCTCCTTGGTGGGACTCAAATCCTTCACAAGAAAGTCTAACCCCATAGTTCACACTCTATTCAGGCCATGATGGTATTTACTTCCACTTGAATGTAAGATCCACAAGGCACATATTTCTCTTTTGCCTTGCTCACTGCTTATTGACTGACTATGCCTAGATCAACAGCTAGCACATAATTTGCATACTGAAAATTTTGCAAGGCAGATTAAACAAACAAATAAAAAAACATGAGGAACCTCATCCTTCTAAGACCCTTCCTATTGCTCTAATTGAAGCTTTTTTTTATCTTAGCTTATCTTTTCTAATACTATATAATATAATACAACTATATAATAGTGTGTATGTATGTTTCTACAAATGTCAAGAAAACAAACTTACAAATTAAGAAGGAATGTTGTATCAAGCTCTCCCCATTGAAAGTTAACATTTGCTTTCCAATCTTCTAGATATGACCTGGAACTACAGTTTCTTCCGTGGTACCTGTCTTAGTTTGGCTTTCTATTGTTATGATAAAACACCATGACCAAAAAGCAAGATGGAGAAGGTAAGATTTATTTGGCATATATTCATAGTCTATAACCTAGGGGAAACTGGAAAGGAAATCAAACAGGGCAGAGATCTGGAGGCAAGAGCAGATGCAAAGCCATGAAAGGGTGCTACTTCCTGGCTCCCCATTGCTTGCTTAGCCTGCTTTTGTATAAAACCCGAGACCTCCTGTTCGGAGTGGCCTCATCCATAGTGGTCTGGGCTCTCCCACATCAACCACTAATTAAGAAAATGTCCTATAGGCTTTCTGACAGTCTTATCTTGTGCAAGCATTCCCTCAATTGTGGTTCGCTCTTCCCAGTGATTCCAGCTTGTGTCAAGCTGACATAAAACTTGACATAACACTACTTTAGAAGATTTATTCATATATACATACAACACAGCCTGATGCTGTCAGTGGTAACATTATTATGTTTACCACAAGAAGCTCTTACTAACTTTTGGCTTAAAATGACAGAAATGTTTATTCACATAGTCTGGAGTCTACATGTTTGAAACCAAGGTATTGGAATGCTGTATTTGGGGCTTTACAGAAATCCTTCATCACCTAAATTTGAACTTCCCATGTTCATTAGATCCCAGAGCTTACTCGCAACTCATTGCTGTGCTGTCAAGTCAAATTTTGTTATGTTTTCCCTGTTTCTTTTGCAGCTTTATCAAATTATAATTATCAAATATAGTTGTATATACCTAAAGCATAAAATGTAGTGATTTGATACACCTATTCAATATAAAACAATGATCACAATCAAACTAATGAACACATTCATTAATTAACATACTTATCCACAGTTTTGTTTGAGAGTAGATATCTAAGATTTATTGTCTCATCAAATTTCAATTATATGATAGAATGACACTAATTGTAGTCACTATTCCATAACTTACATCCTTGGAATGCATTCATGCCAGATGGAATCTGTCTAAGGACAGTTATCATTGAATTTAGGTCCCATACAGGTACTCTGAGATAAACTTAAATTGTATAGATTCCAGAGATTACACAGACATAGCTTTGGAAGGCTGGAATTAACCTGTCACTGCTAAATTTCTGTTCAGCATACATCGATCTAAGTAATTTCTAGCTAAGCAAGAATGCTCAGAGACTCCCCAGTAGTCCAAACACTTTAACATGGAAAGGAAAGTGTTTATCAACTGACATTTTAGATTTTTTTCTAGACAAAAAGCAGGCTTTCATATGGCAGGCTATGGGAAACTCATTATGAAGCATCTGGTAGATTCGCTCAAAGTAGACTTCATGAGAAATAATGCATCCTATGTTACATAGCAACTGCTATGTTTACTGATTCTGTTAAGTTCACAGTGTTTCTTTGGGGCATTTGGTTTGTATTTGGGGGATAGATCCATGGAGTGTTCACATATATAATATAAATAATATAATATAAATTTTATAAAATAAAATAAAATCCAAACACTAAAGTCTGGTTTTAAAAAAATAAAACTCTGTTTAGAGTACCCTTATTATGGTCACCATTTATTGATACTAGAGGGCTTGTACCCGTGAAGTAAGCCTCACAGGATTAGTTCAGAGTTGCAGCACTATTAACAGGGACAATATTCACTAGACCACTAATGAGATCAAAATAACTATTTCTCATAATAGTCACTGATGAAAGTCTTCATGTTTCCATGTCAGAATTCAGTCTTGCAACAACCATCAACATGTCTCCATTCCATAGCAATGATAAGTTGACAGGGATTCTTGAATAATTCAGCGATGGAGGGAAATATACTTTCAAGAAAATGGGGACACTAAGTGCTGTAGGTATAAACAGTAAGGTAGACCTGAGAGGAGTTTAGGAGTGAATATGATCAAAATATAATACATGAAAATCTCAAAAAGTAAATCTCAAAGATGTTGCATGCATACCTCGATGGTAAGCATCAGCTCTCTAATTGGATTTGATTAGTCTCAACAAGAGGAAAATCATGCCTGATACTGAAAACTTACCCAGGGCTACTGAAGTCATGAATCTTGGACAGGAACTTTAAATTGCCTCTTTACTAAATGACCATAAAACCTAATTATACTCCAAATATTTGTCCTTCTACCCACAGGTAAGTGTAGTCTTTACTCCTCATCAAGGAGATTTCTCTTTGTGACAGACCATTATAGAAATTCACAATCCATCAAAATGCAGAGTTGTAGATCCTAGTCCTAATGGACCCATCTACAAAACAACTCCTGTCTCAGGGAACATCACAGAAGGTAGTAGAAAAATTGTAAGAGCAGAGGATATTATATAAATATTAAATTATATATAATTTTTATAGAGTTATATATAATATATATATATTATATATACATACACACAATAACTAATAAAAGCTATGAATGTGAAGGAGCACAGAAGTATATATGGAAGGACTTGGGAAGAAGAAAGTGAAGGAGGAAATGATGTAATTACATTATGAACTCAAAAATAAAATAAATTAATAAAGAAAATTATTGCCTTAGAGCTTTCTAGTTGGGTATCTCCATCTCATTCACACTCTGTTGGGTGAGTTGATGCAGAATTCCTTAGAAAGGAGCTATCATTTCTCTAAGAAAGTATCCCCTTTGGACATAACAAATTATGTCCACACTGTAAGAAAGGTTCTCTTTACATAACCCAGCTCTATCAGACATTTGTTTAAAATTTTTGGATTGTTTCATTGTTTTTAGCCAGCTGTATATTCTTGACTTAGATTGAATATTATCATTAAATCCTCATTTAAAAAATTAATAATGATAGGATTGGAAAAATGGCTCAGAAATAAGAGTGTGCAGTGATCTAGCAGGTGAGCAGAGTTTAGTCCCAATAATCCAAATTAGGCAGCTCATAGGCACATGTAACTCTAGTTCTAAAGGACCAGGATTTTTCTTCTGGTCTCTGTAGATGCCTGTACAAGTACACTTATGTAGACACATATGCATAAATAAAATAAAAATAAAACAAATCTTGAAAAATAAATAAAATTTCATAATGAACATCACATTAGTTTTACCTGAACAAAAATTGCTAAGTCCAACAGATGTTGAAGCTAAGATATACAGAAGTCTGCTGTCAGCTCTGTAACTCATGATTCTTCCACAAGGTTTTGAAAGTGTTGTACTATGAGCTACAGAAAAAGTTGGTCAGCAAATTCTATCTCTCTTACCTGCTAAAGACCCAGCATTTTGTACACAGCAGCACATCAGCCCGTCAAAGCTACTCCAAAAATTAATGAACCCTTAGCCTGCATTATTTTTCGAAAAAAGTCTTTGAGATACTTAATCTGACATGAGGATCATTTAAAAAAAATGGCTGTTCAATTATTTGTCTATGTCACATTATAGACCTGCGTACTTTCTGTGTTCTGATAACAGATTGTACACTCCAACATATCTCAATGATCAATCCTTACATAAGAGAACATCTAGGAGGCACTTCTTAAGCTAGTTTCTCTGGCTCCAGACACATATGGCTATACCTCCCTTTTAGAAGACTATTAAGGATTTTAACTCAGATCCTCATGTTTGCACAGGAGGATGCCACATAATCCTCCATTGGCTTTAATGTCAAGCCAGTTTTCCATGGCATTAGACTGCTTGTGCCAGGTTCACCATCAATACTGTATATAATGTGTTTGTGAGATTCTTTTCATCTCCAAGTTTATCTTACATTTAAGAAAGGAATCTAGATCTGGAATTACAAAATAGCTTGCCCACAGAATGTTCAAGCTTTTGGCAGCAGAGAGGTTCTGTACTGGAACTTGAAAGCATCAGAAGATGGAAAGATCTGCCATGCTCATGGATCGGCAGGATTAACATAGTTAAAATGGCCATCCTGCCGAAAGCAATATACAGATTCATTGCTATCCCCCTCCAAATCCCAACTCAATTCTTCATAGACCTAGAAAGAGCAATTCTCAAATTCATATGGAATAACAAAAAACCCAGGATAGTAAAAACTATCCTCAACAATAAAAGGTCTTCTGGGGGAATCAGCCTCCCTGACCTCAAGCTGTACTACAGAGCAGTAGTGATAAAAACTGCATGGTATTGGTACAGTGACAGGCAGGTAGATCAATGGAACAGAATCGAAGACCCAGAAATGAACCCACACACATATGGTCACTTGATCTTTGACAAAGGAGCTAAAACCATACAGTGGAAAAAAAGACAGCATCTTCAACAAATGGTGCTGGATCAATTGGCGGTCTACATGTAGAAGATTGTGAATTGATCCATTCCTATCCCTCTGTACAAAGCTCAAGTCCAAGTGGATCAAGGACCTTCACATAAAACCAGATACACTAAATCTAATAGAAGAGAAAGTGGGGAAGAGTCTCGAACAATTGGGCACAGGGGAAATGTTCTTGAACAGAACACCAATGGCTTTTGCTCTAAGGTCAAGAATTGACAGATGGGACCTCATAAAATTACAAAGCTTCTGTAAGGCAAAGGACACTGTAATTAGGGCAAAATGGCAACCTACAGATTGGGAAAAGATCTTTACCAATCCTACATCTGATAGAAGGCTAATATCCAATGTATACAAAGAACTCAAGAAGCTAGACTCTAGAGATCCAAATAACCCTATCAAAAAATGGGGAAGTGAGCTAAACAGAGAATTCTCAACTGATGAAACTGAAATGGCTGAGAAGCACCTAAAGAATGTTCAACATCCTTAGTCATCAGGGAAATGCAAATCAAAACAACCCTGAGATTTCACTTCACACCAGTCAGAATGGCTAAGATCAAAAACTCAGATGACAGCAGATGTTGGCAAGGATGTGGTGAAAAAGGAACACTCCTCCATTGCTGGTGGGAACGCAAGTTGATACAACCTCTCTGGAAATCAATTTGGTGGAACCTCAGAAAAATGAACATAATACTACCTGAGGACCCAGTTACTCAACTCCTGGGCATATACCCAGAAGATGCTTCAACAAGTAATAAAGACACATGTTCCACTATGTTCATAGCAGCCATATTTATAATAGCTAGTAGCTGGAAACAACCCAGATATCCCTCCACAGAGGAATGGATACAGAAAATTTGGTACATTTACACAATGGAATACTACTCAGCTATTAAAAACAATGACTTCATGAAATTCGTAGACAAATGGATGGAACTTGAAAATATCATCCTGAGCGAGGTAATGCAGTCATAAAAGAGTGAACATGGTATGTACTCACTGTTAAGTGGTTATTAGCCCAAAAGTTTGAAATACCCAAGAATCACTTCACAGCAACAGTAGAGCTGAGTGTGCGGTCCCAGATGAAGTGCTTGGAGAAAGGACTGAAGGAGCTGAGGGAGTCTGCAGCCCCAGGGAGGTAGCAACAGTGGCAACTGGCCTGACCCCCTTGATACTTCTGGAGACTGATCCACCAACTAAAGAATACAGATGGAGGGACCCATGGTGCTGGCCACTAATGTGGCAGAGGAGCGTCTTGTTATCTGTCAGGCGGAAGAGAGGCCCTTGGGCCTGAGGGTGTTAGATCCCCCAGTATAGGAGAATGACAAGGAGGGAAGATGAGATTGGGTGGGTGGGTGGGAGGGTGGGTTGGAGAATATCCCCATAGTGGCAGGGGAAGGGCGGAGGGAATGGGGAGGTTCCAAAGGGGAGATCTGAAAAGGGGAAAACATTTGAAATGTAAATAAAATATGAAAATAAAAAAAAAAAGAAAGAAAGCAGAGAATACTGTTGAAGCATAAAGGAATTAAGTGAACTACTTAGATCTATTCAGGTAGAAAAATAGCAATCATCTTTTATAACATTTTTTTAAGTCTAATAACAGGAATGGCAACATGGTGCAGTGGTTGAAGTGCTTGCCATGCAAACATGAGGATCTGAGTTAAAATCCTTAGTAGTCATCTAAAAGGGAGGTATAGCCATATGTGTCTGGGGCCAGAGAAACTAGCTTAATTGGTGAGCTCCAAGTTCAGTTAGAGACCTTGTCTCTCAAAGAGAAGATGGAGATCAAACAAAGAAGACAGTCAATATTGACTTCTGACCTCCATAAGCTCACTTGTGGGCACACACCAGAAGTTGATTTGTGCTTGTGTTTTTCAGCTTGTAAGACAATGCCTAACAATAGCTGTTCTTTTTTGTTGAAAGGGGTGAATAAGGTCAAGTATTGAATAAATGCCTCAAGAAACTAAATTTTCTCTTTTTCAACTAAGTGTCTGCCCTTTCAGTGCCCCATCTTAGCAGAAGTCCACTTATGAATATCTGCTCTTGTATTTCTTTTACAAAAGTGCACTTATTTTTAACCAATTATCCCCCTTCCATCAAGACTGCCTGTGTCTGTGTTTCTTAGCACTGGATCTGGGTGAGGTAAGTGCAGTGGGACCTATGCTTAGTGACACAGTGCAAGATGGGAGATTTCCCCATATCACTTAGTCATTTCCCCTCTTCTGTCTCTTTCCCCTAATGCCTAAGGGTAACTAACAACCTGCATGAACCTGGCAGCCTGTATGAGACTAGCAGCCCGCATCAGCCTAGCAGCCTGCATCAGCCTCTGTAGTTGTTTACTCTGTTCTAACACTATTGACTGGAGAAACCTAAACTTCCTACTCTATTTTTAAGTCCTGGCACTTTCTATCAATTTTTGACATTTTTTTTTTTTCATTTACTTAGAACATTAAAATTCCCCACAATTCTTCTCTATGGTTTGCTAGGTTTGAAAAGTTAACAAGAGGCATAGAGAATGTCTTAAATTGGAATGTATTAATCAGGGTGTATTTGTGATATGATACAAGAACATGAAGCTTATATGAACGTGTTCTCAGGTGATGAGATAAAAGACCTAAAGGAAGGGAAGAGTCGCTGAGCACCAGTGATTTGAGGGAGCAGTGGCTGGGTACCAGTGGTAGGCGGCAGAGTGTTTCCCACTGGGCAATTACTATGGTAAGTTTTACTCCAAGGAATCTAAAAATCTAATTGAACCAAATATTATCACCTGGAGAATATTTTTAAACAATGTCAGTGGCAAAATACTCTTAGCTATGAAAAGCAATCATTTGTTGGTACTAATTCTGAACAACTGCTGCAGTCATTGAATGAATTTAAAAATAAACAATGCTAATTATAGAATATACAAAAGTAAACTATGTGTTTAAGAGTCTGAGGTATATTGTCTAGAGTTCCACGACAACCTAGACCATGCCAAGTTCTTAGCAACTCTGGATTCTATAGTGAGATGCTACCTAAAAATATAATTACATAAGGAGTGTGTGTATGAGTGTGTGTGCTCGCACATACATATGTGCATTCATATAAGTTCTAAACTGACATATTTTTACCACTTATTCTTCATTTTTAATCTGGCTAAGAGTCAGACCATGGCACACATGTGAAGAACAAAAAGGAACTTGTGTAAGTCAGTTGTCTGCTTCTACCTTGTGAGTACCAGAGACTGACTGAATTCCAGTCTTATTTGCTAAGCCATTTTACCAGCCTGCTTATGTTAGTTGCTTGTTTGAAATTTCATAGAATGCTTAATTTTGCTGTAGGCACATTTTATTCCTGATCCCCATGGCACCATATATTTCTGCAGTTAAGCACAGATCAGGAATAGAGATTTAGTTCAATGAGAGCCCACTCTTCAGGCATTGTTAAGTCCTAGATACAACTGCAGTGCTACAAGAAGTGAAAAATAAAAATTAAATATCTTAAAGATAGAGCTGACGTGGTAGCTCATTCCTATAGTAGCAACACTTAGAATGTGGAGGCAAATGACTCTCCACACATCTGAGGGCATTCTGGGCTTAAAAATGGGCTATAGTGCTGTGTATATGCACATGTGTGTTTATGGGCATGTGAGCATGTGCCTATGCAAGTATAGAATAACAGTAATAAAGTGACTGTAAAGACTACAAAACTGAAGTTGAGTCCTGTAAACCAAACCTTCTATAAGACCACATAGCATGGCTTATTTCTGTTTAAACATACTTCATCAAATTTGATTTTAAAGACTGATAGTGCTTACTCGAAAGAAAAGTGACATGGAATTATGAAAATTTCCAGGGTATATTGTTAGAATGAGTTTTCATGAATCAGGCATACTTATCTCAAAGTTAAGATTTTTTCCAATTATTTGTGTATTGGTTGCTTCATGTGAAAGGCATTTGAAAGTTAAAATCAATAAAATAGGTTCAAGTATGAGTGAGGATAAACTGAGATAAATTCATAAATCTAGCTTGCCTTTGGAATGAAACTATGTAAAAATGATCAACTTTAATGAGATCATTGGATTAATTGAAGGTAATATAAAAAACTGACTGACCAGTATGTAGATATGTTTCCATCATTTCTCCAAAACATAAGCAGAGAACTTAAAATTGCTAATGATTATTCATTTTCGATATTGTGCTACTTTAAGTTAGGAAGAGTATAATATTATTTTAGGTTAGCCTCATGTTTGAGATACAGAAGAATGTTTATGTTTGATTTAGACACATTTCATTCCTAATTCCTATGGTACCATACAGTTCTGCAGTTAAATATTTTTACATCAGGAATACTTCTGAGAAATAAATATATTCTGTGTAGAAGTGCAACCATAAGAAACAAATCTGTTCTGGTTGTTAGCAATGCTTGGCAGGACGTCTAAGCAGTGAAGTTGACTCAGGTGTTAGAATCTGGGCCGGTTCCAATTCTGGGAATGACAGTGTGGAATGAGAACGAGGAAGTCTCATCCCAAGACCATGGAAAACTGCCAAGAGTGAGCAACTATATACAAATGAGTCCTGCCAGGACTCTTTCTCCTTGACACTCCATAATTCTTTTACAGGCACACGTACACACACACACACACACACACACACACACACATGTGCACACATAAGAAATTGCAGATATGCTGGTCCTTGGTTTAAGAAATAATAAATGTTTCTTCTAAATAGATGTTTTTAATGAAATACCAGGCCTTGCCTTGATCAAAAATAGAGAAATATTTTAAATGAGAACAAATGAACTGTAAAAAATATTAAAAGCAAGTTTTATTTTCTATGTACATAAGGTGTCATGTTCTATGTCCCAGAAAGCCAAGACTTTCTCTAACCTCTCTTTTGAGAGCCTGACACTCCCCTGGGAAGGTGTATGAGTAATGGGTAAAATGTTGAAAATATCAAGTCCTTTGCTTAAGATACATTGCTGTGCGCTTTAGAGATAATCCAAATACATGGTAGCTTCTAGAACAGCAGGTGAATACAGTAATGTCAGCCTCTGGTTCGAAGAGTCTGAAATAGACTGTTAAACCCATAAAGCAAGGAAATCTTTATTTAAGTGTTGAACATGCCATTAATTAAACATTTTTATTGTTTAGTTGACTGTTAAAAAAGGAAAGACAGAGAAATATTTTCCATTGTGTGAGCAGGTCTATAAATAATGAATGGATTATCCAATTCTACTCAGTGTCAACAAATCTTAGCTGGGTCTTGAAGAAAGGTCATACCCTTGTACTGCCTGTCGTTAACTAAAGAGGGGTGTGTTAACTCTTTCCTAAGAGAGATAAACAATTAACTAAAGAGGGGTGTGTTAACTCTTTCCTAAGAGAGATAAACAAGAATGAAGTAGTAGGAGATAGAAAAAAATGGCTGAAAGGCAAACCACTAAGTATGTTTCATGAGTAAATTGTACCAGTTTAATTCTGCTTCGACTACAGGTGTATAACTTGACTGTGATGGTTTATAAAGCTAATTCCAGGGACTGTTTTGTTTGTTTGTTTTGTTTTGTTTGTTGTCGATTAAGTTATTTATTTACTTTACATTTTGATCCAAGCCACCTCTCCCTCTCTGCTTTCTTCTCCCCACCTCTCTTTCCTCTCCCTTCCCTTCCCCTATCCACCCCTTCTCTCATTCTCTTCACTTCCTCCTTCAATCCCTGCTCCCCTCCCATTTCTGTCCCCACCCACTCTCCTACCCAGCACTATCATTCTGGGTGAACTCTTGAGAACAAAACATCGATTAATTTGTCCTGATAAAATGTTTTTATTTATTTTTGTCACTGTTATTGCCATAGCCTACTTTCTTTCTGCAAATGCTTAATATAATTCTAACAATAAATAAATATTTATATTCACCATTTACTACGAATTGTTGTGATTTCCTGAGAAAAGTACCTGAGAATGCTCCCCATATGCTCAGATAGTTTAATATTTGGTACCAAGTTGGTGGTTGTCTGGGGAGGCTTAGGAGAAGAAGTCTTCTTGAGGAAGGTATATCTCTAGGTGAATGCTTTGAGAGTCTATAGTATCCAACTTTCACTCTAGGAAGTATGATGGTTTGAATAAGAATGGCCCTCATGTGTGTTCTTTTGTGGCTGGGTTACCTCGCTAAGGATGATATTTTCAAGTTCCATCCATTTGCCTTAGAATTTCATGAACTCATTGTTCTTAATAGCTGAGTTGTATTCCGTTGCATAAATGTACCACATTTTCTGTATCCATTCCTCTGTTGAGGGACATCTGGGTTGTTTCCAGCTTCTGTCTGTAATAAATATGGCTGCTATAAACATAGTGGAGTATGTGTCCTTATTACATGTTGGAGCATCTTCTGGGTATATGCCCAGGAGTGGTATATCTGGTTCCTCAGGTAATACTAAGTCCAGTTTTCTGAGGATCTGCCAAACTGATTTCCAGAGTGGTTGTACCAGCTTGCAATCCCACCAGCAATGGAGGGATGTTCTGATTTCTCCACATCCTGGCCAGCATCTGCTGTCACCTGAGCTTTTGATCTTAGCCATTCTGACTGGTATGAGGTGGAATCTCAAGGTTGTTTTGATTTGCATTTCTCTGATGTCGAAGGATGTTGAACGTTTCTTTAGGTGCTTCTTGGCCATTCTATATTCCTCCGTTGAGAATTCTCTGTTTAGCCCTGTTCTACATTTTTAATAGGGTTATTTGGTTCTCTGGAGACTAACTTCTTGAATTCTTTGTATATATTCGATGTTAGCCCTCTATTGGATGTAGGATACACATGATATGCACTCACTGATAAGTGGATATTAGCCCTAAAGCTTGAAATACCCAAAATACAATTCACAGACCATATGAAGCTCAAGAAGAAGGAAGACCAAAATGTGGATGCTTTAGTTCTTCTTAGAAGGGGGAAGAGAATACTTAAAGGCAGAAATATGGAGACAAAATGTGGAGCAGAGACTGAAGGAAAGGCCATCCAGAGACTTCCCCATCTGGGGGTCCATCCCATACACAAACACCAAACTCAGACACTATTGTGGATGCCAAGAAATGTTTGCTGACAAGAGCCTGATATAGCTGTCTCCTGAGAGGCTTTGCCAGAGTCTGGCAAATACAGAGGGGGATGCCACAGCCAATCATTGGACTGAGTGAGGGGTCCTTTATGGAGAATTTGGAGAAGGAACTGAAGGAGCTGAGGGGGTTTGAATCCTCCTTGGGTCCTGGGGAGAGAAACAGTGTAAACTGGCCAGACCCCCTGGAGTTCTAGGGGACTGGACCACCAACCAAACAGTACACATCGAGGGACCCATGGCTCAGGCCCAGTATGTGGTAGAGGATGACCTTGTCAGACATCAGTGGAAGGCAAGACCCTTGGTCCTATGGGGGTTCAATGCCCCAGTATAGGGGAATGCCAGGGCAGGAAGTTGGGAGTGGGTGGGTTGGAGAGCACCCTCATAGAGGCAGGGGAGGGGGTATGGGATATGGGATTTCTGGAGGGCAGACCAGGAAAGGGATAACATTTGAAATGTAAATAAAGAAAATATCCAATGGGAGAAAAAAAAAAAAGAATGGCCCACATAGGCTCATATTTGTGAATGCTTAGTCATCATAGACTGGCACTATTTGAAAAGGATTAGGAGGTATGGCCTTGTTAAAGGAACTGTGTCACTGCAGGTGGGCTTTGGGGTTTCAAAAGCCCACAGTAGCCAAGTAAGTATCTCCTGGTTCAAGGATTAAGATGTACCTGTCAGGATTTCTACAACACCATGCATGCCATCAGACACAGAATCCACTTAGTTTCTCCAATTTGTACATGTTTGCTGGGCTATCTATTGAAGCATTGTTAGACTTTCAGGTACTACATACACCAGGGGGAAAACAGTCTCTTTCATTCCCAGTAGCTATTAATTGCCAATAGTTTCTCAGCTAGAAACAGAACCTCCTGGATACTTTCTCCTTTCATGCTTGGGTTTTTTTTCTGGATTGATGTCTTGCAAGTCCTGTGCATGCTGTTGCAGCTGCAATGGTATGTGTAATAGACCTGTTATGTCTAGAAAATACTCTTTTCTTGTAGTCATCTACTTGTCCTTCTTACTTACTGGTTTTCTGTCATCTTATGCAGTATTCCTGGAGTCTTTGGAGGAAGGTATGTGATTAGATGTCCAAACTAGATCTGAGTACTCAAAAATCTCTTATTACCTGCAGGCTGTCCAGTTGTGGGTCTTTGTGTTAATTACCAAGCAGAAGCTTCTCTGATGACAGTCAAAACTCCACTGATCTATGAGTATAAAAACAAGACTATAGAAGTTGGTTTACTATTCTACTCATTTAATAGAATATTAGTAGTGGGTTTCTTCCTAGGACCCACAACCTATCTAGCCACAGATTTCTGAGCTCATTAACAATTCTGAGCATGAGGATTGTCTTGTGAAGCAGGCGTTAAATTCAATGAGTTAAAGAAAAGAACTGTGATAGGTTCTCACTATGTAGCCCCCCTCCCTCCTTCCGCAGAGAGAAAGAGAGAGAGAGAGAGAGAGAGAGAGAGAGAGACAGAGAGACAGAGAGACAGAGAGAGAGAGAGAGAGAGGACAGATCGAGGGCTATCCTGGTACTCACTATGTAAAATAGTGTGGCCGCAAATATACACAAATTAGTCAACTACTGTCTCTCATGTGCTGGGATTAAAGGCATGTACCACCACATTCAACAAAGAAGAAAATTTCAAAAAAAAAAAAAAAAAACTATTTTAAGGGATAGTTCTAAACTATCCTAGGATAGTATTGTCTTTTGAGTGCTTGATAAATAATTGGCAAGATGATACAAAGAAGTACATTGGGCTGACTAGATGGCTCAGTAGTTAAGACTGCTTACTACTCTTGCATAAGACCTGAGTTAAATTTTAGCACCCATATCAGGCAGCTCACAAATGAATGTAACTTCACATGCAGGGGACCGAGCATATGTCCTCTGTGAACACATGCATTAAATGAATATGTTACACACAAACTCTCTCTGTCTCTTTCTGTCATTCTGTTTCCACTGCCTCTCTCCTTTCACACCCCCCCCCCCCCACACACACACACATTTAAAAGAAAATCTAATGAAAGGAAATTTCTGGAGTAATCCTCACTGACATTGTTTCTATTTGTTTGTATTGGTTTAGATAGAAAATTGAATCATTTAAAATTATTTGAGGGAGATTATTTAATGAAATGTGGGATGGCCAAGTACCACTTTAAGTCTGCAGTTTTTACTCAGATTCGTTAGAGTTAATATGATAACTAAAACGCTACTGTTTTATTGGAATCCAGCATTTCCACAAAGATTTCCTACACCCTAGTTTGGCCAGCTTAAATTATCCCACCCTTTCAGTCAGGAATTTGGGATGGCTATTTTCTTAAATGCTTTGCTAAGCAGACGAGGTCCAGAGATGTGGCCAGTATGTACTGCCAAGAAAGTCCTTAAGTGACATGCTCCTTCTTCTAGCTGGTAGTCAATAAGTGAGTGACTGTCCAGAGGTAAATTTCTCTCTAAACATTTCCACAGTCTTGAAGAAACCTAGTTCAAAGACTTATTCCCTCCTCAGCAGTCGCTCCAGAACTCCTGGAGCTTGATCTTGAGATTATGATTCAGTTGGATCACACAATTCCTCCTCTTTCTGCTTGGACATACTGGTTTTACATTCTGTAGGAATTCCTCTGGAGGTACACTCTCGTATACCTCTTGAACTCAAATATTTCTAAAGCCTCTTGCTTCTAAATAATTTAAAAGAAATAACACAAAATTTGTCCTCAGAATAACCCCTTCAGAACTGGATTATTTATAGTGGTGGCCCTGGTGGTAGCTGGAGCAATGGCCAAACCTAGTGTGATATAGTGATTCAATTATTAAAACTTTCTAAGCAATACTATGGACCCCAAACTGGAAGAGAACAGTACTTTTAGGGAAAATATGAGAAAACAGATAAATAGAAATGGGAAAAAGAAGATAACTGAGTTGACTTTTGATCATTTTTCTTATGCTTTGGCAAAAGATAATGAGAATTTGGCTGTGACCACTAATCAAAAGTGACGTGTGGAAGTCCAAGGGCATCATTGCTCCTGATCCTAAAGGTAGGAGAAGTTGAGGATCAAAATAAAGAGCAGTAGAACTCTGGAAAATGTTGAAATTTTCAAATTTAGCTAACCTAGTATGTAAAGGTAAGAGGCTTTCTTAGTATAGTAAAAGACCCTGAGGGTTGGCATAGGGACCCTAAACCCTCAAATTTCTTTAAATATCAGACTCCTCTAAACTCCTTTTGTGATGATGTAGCACATTATACCATGCTAGTAGCTAAAACTCTCTTTTTACTTAAAGACAGCCTAGAGCTCACTGCCTTACAGGATGTATGTCTACCATTCATAGGTAGACATACCATTCATATAGACCAAGAATAATATCATTATGTAACTTAGTCAGAGAAGTGCTGGGCCATCTGAAGAAGAAAAGAGAATAAAACTTGAAGAAAATATGAAACAGTTAATATGTGCCACTAAGATTCTGGGGAATGTGTATAGGATTGGATCCTGAAGGTAATAGATCAATAAGAGCAGACTAGGAAAGAATAATCAAGAGTTTATCCATGTCTGAATAGTCTCTTATTATATAAGACTTAATACTTTGTATGAATCTCAAGAAATGTTCCTATGCTAAGGTGACTCCTGGAAGCCTTTGGAGAGTGAGGTAAATATTTAAATACCTTGAAGAGTAGGTTTCAGAATAAAGAACTAAAGTATTTAGAGAAATTGCAAGTGATGATGGTTACGTATTTAAGGATGGGAAATACAGACCCTGAATAGATTAGCAGAAAGGACTCAAGGAAACTCATTTAACCACAGTGAGAATCTCAGTAGGGGCTCTTCTTTATAGGAAAGGCTGGTAAGAGAAGATGCTGTGATCTACCTGGATGGCAATGAGAATAAAAGACCCTTAAATAAATAATGCTATGCAGAACCTCCATACACATCATGGTGGGCATGGTCGTCACTAAGATCTTATTTGGTTTTAGCTAATATAACATAATGTACTCTGTCTTTATATTCATTCTCTCCTTACTCACGGATTCAATCAACTACTGTTCAAAAATTAAGAAGAACCATATCTTTATTCAGAATATACAGTCACTTTTCATCATTAATCCTCATAGGAAGTAACACTTTTGATAGCATTTAGCTTATATTGGAAATCAAAAATAATTCAGATGGAATTCAAGTATTTGAGATAATGTATGTTAGGGTATATGTGAAAGTTATGCCAATTTTACATTAAACACTGGTAAGTTTTATGGATTTTTCTAATGTGTTACTGATCCCTAAAGGTATAGAGTACTGATAAATAAGTCGAAAGTTACTTAGTATTAAGTATAACTAGCCACCATGAATGGCTTTTTGTTGTTGTTTTTGTTTTTGGTCAAATCTACCAGATTTTAAAACAGAATTGATACATCCAACTAGGTATGATGATACATGACTATAACCACACACCCCAGATAGAGAAACAGAAGAGTCCCAAGTTTAAGGCCAGTCTGAGCTAAATATTGGCATACTCGCTCAAAAACAAATAAGAAACACTACGTATGTGGGGGGATGCATGGGTTCACTTCAAAAGACAAGTGGTTCAGATCCCACATTAGGGATTACTGTTAGATTCCTCTGCTTCACTTGATCCGTATGTCTATATTTGCTTACGACCAGCTAACAAAGAGACACTACCTCATGGGTGATTACTCTAAATAAGTACATACAAACCAGAAATGGAGTGGTGATACATGACAGTGCATTCCTAAGTTAACTTAAAATGCAGAATGAGATGAATTATATCCAATGGGTAAAGCTTTGCTAGTGCATCTAATTTACTCTTTCTGTAAAGAGAGACCGTATGCAGAGTCAAGGATAAAAATGACTAGATAAACTAGTCATCTAAGAATTTGAGGATGAAAGATTAGAGCTAATGGATTAAACTAAGAGAAATATAACACACCTATGAAGACCAGCATAAAGGGAAATGATTAAAATATCTCATGACAATACTTATACTTGCCAGTGAATATCTGTCACAGATAAGACACCAAACAACAAGATATCAGCTGTTATCAGTCTTCATAATGGGCCACTCTAGTGCTGGTAAATGACATTTTAAAAGATAGCCATTGTGGTAAGAATGGAGTCTACATATATGTTCAACAATACAACATTCACTCCTCAAGGCTACCTTTATGACTGCTAGTGTCCAGTTCATCAACAAAAGGCAGTACTGAATCCCTGATCTCTGGCATTTGTCTTAGACTCACAAGGTGTAATTCCAACAGTGGTATTTACCGGCATTCTGGGTGGCCCCTTGGAGATTACATGCTTTTCAAACATACAACTCTGGCTTTTCAGACTTACAGATCCAGAAGTTAGACGTAAATGAACACACGGGGGACAGAATATAGTGTTCGAGTAAGTTATGTCAAGATAGCAGTTCGCTTTGCTTTTCTTGTTCCAAGAAACTACTATGAAGTCAAAGTATAAATGATTCTCATCATTTACCTAAAATGAGGTAACATTATGCACAGCATCCAGATTGCATAAAAGAGAGAGTAAATTTATACAATCACTGAATATAGCCTGAGGAACTCATGGGGAGCACATATCTCTGATGCGGATGACTCTGATGATGAGTCACCCACCACACTAGTTCCTGGTACTCAGAGGATTGCCCCCTGAGAGTGTCAAGGATTGAGAAGGATAGGAGACAGATGGAATAATTTTTGTTTTATGGTTTCAAGTTTAGCTGAAGCATTAACAGCTGTAGTATGTCCAACCAAGCTTTCTCTTTCCAATTTATCTAGTAAATGCTTATAGCATAATCCTAAAGTGCTATCCACAAAATATACCTGGGAAAACTGATTTTTGCTTGCACAATTCTTAGCCCATAGAGGATATTGTATATATAACATACCTCCTACCCTTTAGGACTGAAATACTAATTTTCCGGGTCATAGAAGTTTTGGTGACTGCCAAGTGTAAGTTGAAACCATCTTGAATTTCCCTCAGCTCTAAGGAGATCACTTAGCCCCAAAGGATCCACATCTCCAGCAGCAGCATGTTATTATATTATTGGTCAGTGCAGGGAAATGAAGGTGTGGCCTCCCAAATTTCTGGAGTGATTCTCACCCTTCTTTCTATTTTCAGAGCAACCTGTCAGACATTGCCTTGTGCCTCCCTCATACCAATCCAACTCTTGGTTCTGTGTCACCCCCTACTCTACAGATTGGAATGAAAGGTACTTGCCTATGACTTGACTCATCTTTGAATCTGAGGCTGATTCCCAGGAGCTATAATTAAAACAGCAACTGAGCCACAGCTGTATCTCAGACAATGTAAGCCTAGAGCCCCCCTGAGTAGCCAAACAAAGTATTTTCTTTCTCTCTCCATGATCCATTTAACTTAACCTCTAAACCTCTCCAATGGTTTTCTTTTGCTATCTAATGCTATGGTAGGTGTGGCTTACTTTCCTCTGACACTGCTTCCAGATTACATTCATTTAAAAAATCATCACTGGAAAACATTCAATCAGGGACAGGGAGAAAAACATTATATCTCCCATTTGTGATCTTTAAGGTCATTATAAAGACCTGTGTATCAAAGGAGTAGGAGACACTTTTCTTCTGGAGCAGTACATGCATAAGCCTATAATTAGTAATGTGATCCTGGTCTATGATGGCGACATTCATAATACTGACAGTGATAAGGCATGCAAATTTGAGAGAGAAATGCTCTCTTGTTTATACCTTGTCAATTTGGGAACATCAGCTTGTGTCATCTCTCCTGCTGCTGACACTGAGAATGCTGTAGTAACCAAAACCAGATTTGAAGGACATGTTTCATCTCTGGGTATGGCCTGTTTGGCCTTGAGCAAGTAGGTTCAGCTCCCTGACTCTCCCTTTTATCTGTCCTTCAGTGTCAGCATACAGAGCATTGCCTGGGTTTTTAGATTACTTCCACCTGCCTTAATCATGCTCTATGATTTGAAGAACCCAGTGGAACCCCTTCCTAAAGGAGTAGGTAATCCCCTATATTTTCTCCAAACTAAATACAAATAAACATTTCCAATTAAAGTTACAAACTTCTTCAAATGTCAGGCTTCTCTCACCAGGTCACCCACTGATCTAGGAGCAAAATATTGTGAGATTCATCAGTATGATGGATGGGACAAAGGGTTAATGACTATACCTTTCTTAACATTGTCTAAAAATGTGTGTGTGTGTGTGTGTGTATGTGTGTGTGTGCATTTGTATTTATATATGAGTGACAGTATATGAGTGTGTGGTTGGGGGACTACAGGGTGCCATATGGAAGCAGCAGGTTCATCCATTATCTAGTCTAAACATTTAATATTTAAGTTTAAATATTTAATCTGGTTTTCTGGTTTTCCTCACTAGGATTTCAAGTTCTGTTCCTGTTCCAAACACCTGAAAATAAAAACACCTGAAAATAAAAACACAAAATCATTCTTTAGGATTCGGGCTTTTTATTGTGACTAATTATAATGTGTGTGTGTGTGTGTGTGTGTGTGTGTGTGTGTATAATGCACACAGAGGGAAATAACATATATAAAGATATGAAAGATACATGTATTCTACACTGCAAGCTAATAACATTATATTAATTAATGAAACAGAAAATGTTTCTTTTCCTCCCTTCCTTCCACTTTCCTATTCCTGGTGATTCGACCTCCTGAAAAGAGATGCTTCTGAGAACCAGCTAGAATCTCACATTCCTTGTTTTATTTTTCCCATATCATTCAATTTTAACCCCCCTAACTCAGAGACTGCTGACACATATTAACCTTGAAGATGTGAATAGTTCAGTTATTGAATGTGAAAAATGAAGGGTGGAGATGGGCAAATTATTCTACCACCTAATATAGATTCTGCTTAGCATGTATTTAAGAGGTGTGTCTATCCAGGACAGGACAGGTACAATCAAGTCTCTTGTCTCATCCACAATAAAGAGCCTTCTTGATTTTCTGTTCCTTTTCCCCCCTCCTTTTTGGTTGCTCTAAATGCTAGTCTTAAAAGGTGCTCAAATTAACTAGAGCCCAAATGTTAATAAACCCATACTTCAGGAATTCATTAGCTTACATCTCCCTACTTGGAGTCATAACTCAATTTCCAACTTACTAGAGTTAATGGGTGATTCTTCCCATGAGGAAGACTTGTAATGAAAACTCTTAACAAGGCCAGTTTCTCTGTCAGATGAAAATGAGCAAGTATCTCATTACAACCACACATAGAGAGCCTTATTCCCCAGACTACTCAGAATATCCCTATGTAACATTGACATCATGTAGAACTCTATGTAGCAAGAAGGGCAGGCCCACAATTCCATGCTGAGTTTGTTTGGGCTCAGAATTTGTGATGTCTTTCCCATTATTACTACTAGCTTCTAAAATCATCTAAAGCAGTGCTGAAAAAAGCTTTTTCTCACTGTTCTGTCCAAGCATCTAACTCAACACCTAAAAACTAGGGGTTCTATTCAAGCAACAAGTGCTAAACAAATAAGCATGAGGGGAAAGGGCACTGTGGTTTTCCATTGTGAAGGACCTGCTCTGGTCCTTCTTAGTTGCGTGTTTATATTTGGTAAACGCATGCTAGATGAGTTTCACTTTGGACACAGATTAAACTTTAGAAGCTATAGAAAGGATCTAAAAGCTCTCCTTCATCTTTTAGATTAGGAAGCTAAAAGACTGTGAGAAAGGGAACTTATCTGAATAACTGGCTTATTTCTTCCATGTTCTTCAGAACTCTTTCTGTAGCTACTGACGATAGTAAAATGCTGGGGATCATTTCAACAAAAGTCTCTGAACCTGAGATGACATCAAAATCTGTAACCAATGTTGGGAGCCGCCTGAGCACCCACATCCGCCATTACAAGATGGCGCCTACATTCGGCCGAGGACAAGTTGTAAACAGGCTAGTGCGCATGCACCTGGTAATTTTCCACCTCAGAGTCTCAGCCTCTCTCGTGGCGGCATCTGGCCTGGTGTGTGGGAGCCAATGGGGAAGCTCCATGTCCCAGGCAAGCGCTGTGACCCATATAAAGGGCGAGTATTCTATTGTTCTGAGTCTCCATTCGTGGCAAGCTTATGCTCTCCCTCTCAAGATGCATTGAAGCTTTACTGCAGAAGGATCCTATGTGTGCCGCGTCGTTCTTGCTGGCGAGACCGTAGCGCGGGACATCTGGTGCCGAAACCCGGGAAACTTTGTCATCATCAAGCACCTTTGGAGACCCCCTGGAAACAGGGAGGATTCAGAACTGCAGGGAGGTAGGTTCGGATAGGCATGTCGATCCTGGATCTTGATTTGGGGTTGCCCCCTTTTTGGTCTAACGCTGTTGAAGTTTTGCTGATTGTGTTAAGTGCCCTCATTTTGGTTTTACTGTCTTTGTATTGCATGACAAGGTAGGGCCTATATAGATGCTGTAAGGGAGGGGCAAATCACCCCTGAAAGGGTCCAGGACACCATGTCAGAAACCGGACGGAGTGAGAGGAGGGGTACCCAAAATCTTAGCAATGGAAACGGACCTCCTGGTAAGTCGAAAGACGAGGGAGAGATTAAAGATAAAATAGGAAACTGTCCCCCTGACAGGAATGTGGGCAGAAAAACAATTCTCATACCCAAGAAAAAAGCAAAAAGAAAGGGGGAGAGCCTCTACCCAGTTCAAGACCTTGAGGCTCTTCCATTGGAAACTTCAGACACTGACCCCCTTAGCTCTAGTGAGGAGTCAGAGCTAGAAGAGGAAGCGGCGCGGTATGAGGAAGATTGGCCGCCTTGTAATGGGCAGATGAAGCGGCCGCCGCCTTTGGCCCCTACGCGGACCATGCCTTCCGCCCCTCCCCCTTATGAGATGTGTCCCAACTCCTTTTCTTTTCTCTCTGATAAGGTTAAGAGAAAGGTACAAGCCGCTTTTCCAGTTTTCGAGGCAGATGGTGGAGTACGAGTTCATGCCCCTGTAGAGTACAGCCAAATTAAAGACCTGGCTGAAGCGGTCCGAAAGTATGGGGTAAATGCTAATTTTACTATAGTAATGTTAGAGAGATTTGCCGGGGCGTCCATGACTCCCGCCGATTGGCAGATGCTGGCCAAGGCTGCGCTCCCTACAATGGGCCAATATATGGAGTGGAAGGCTTTATGGCATGAAGCTACACAAGCTCAAGCCAGAGCCAATGCTACGGCACCGACCCCTAGACAGAGAGATTGGACCTTTGATATGTTAACTGGCCAAGGTCCTTTTGCGGCAGATCAGACCGTATTCAGGCAGATAAGAGACTTTGGTATCTCTGCCATTATCATAGGTGTGGTGGCAGCGGCTGCGGTTACAGGGGCTGTCACTGCTTCGGCCCTTGCTCTCTCTGGAACGATGCAGACCGCCAATACCATTAATGAGTTGTCTGCAGCTGCCACCTTAGCTCTAGACAGACAGGTATCCGCCAATACTCAAGTCCAGAGGGACCTAATGCTGGTTAACCAGCACATTGATCTTATTCAAGAACAACTGGATGTCCTTTGACAGCTAGCGCAATTGGGCTGTGAACAAAAGTTGCCAGGACTCTGTGTTACTTCCATACAATATGATAGATTTACAAAAGCAGCTAACCTGTCTAAAAGTCTTTCACAGTATATGTTACAGAATTGGACCCTTAAATTTGATGACACCCTGCGGGAATTGCCGACAGCAATTATTCAGATCAACTCCACCCGTCTTGACCTGTCCTTGACCCGAGGGCCTCTCTTCATGGATTTCCTCGGCAATTTCTTATTTCAAGGAATGGGTGGGGGTGGGATTGTTTGGAGCAGTGCTTTGCTGTGGGTTGGTGTTCCTCCTATGGCTCATCTGCAAACTCAGGGCCCAAACTAAAAGAGACAAGGTGGTCATTGCGCAGGCGCTTGTTGCCTTAGAACAAAGAGCCCCGGCCGGTGTTTGGCTGTCCATGCTTAAACAATAGCGGTAGGTCGCCAGCCAGACAGTTCTTGCACACCCGCGAGTCTAGTCTCATTGCACTGGGTAGAATGTTTGGTCTGAGCAGCTCTTGAGGGATGTCGAGCAAAGCATCGCACAAGGCGGTCATCATTGTGGGCCACCTTGGGAGATATGTCATCTGCACGAGGGTTGAGTGCCCTAGTTTCCCTCCCTCTAAAAAACGGCACTGGGCGGGTCAGGAAAACCTCGGGCGCGCATGAGCTTAGGGGTCTTCTCCTGTACAAGGCCCAACCTTTTGGTCAGGGGATTTGACCTCTGTCTCCACCCTCTTAAGAGTGTCCTACTTTGCTTACAGAAATAAAAAGGGGGAGATGTTGGGAGCCGCCTGAGCACCCACATCCGCCATTACAAGATGGCGCCTACATTCGGCCGAGGACAAGTTGTAAACAGGCTAGTGCGCATGCACCAGGTAATTTTCCACCTCAGAGTCTCAGCCTCTCTCGTGGCGGCATCTGGCCTGGTGTGCGGGAGCCAATGGGGAAGCTCCATGTCCCAGGCAAGCGCTGTGACCCATATAAAGGGCGAGTATTCTATTGTTCTGAGTCTCCATTCGTGGCAAGCTTATGCTCTCCCTCTCAAGATGCATTGAAGCTTTACTGCAGAAGGATCCTATGTGTGCCGCGTCGTTCTTGCTGGCGAGACCGTAGCGCGGGGCAAACCAACACAGTGGCAATTCCACCAACCAACATCAGCACCAGGCTTTGGGATGCTGTTAGGGGACATAAATCAACTAAAAATTACACAGTGTGCATCCCTCCTTTGTTCCCTTCTTCGTCCTTCTCTTTGGCTTCCATTGAGTAGCTCTCTGCTCTTCAGGATGCACTGGCCTCCTTTCATTCCTCTCCCTCTTCTGAAAGTGTCAATAATAAGGCTTCTGAGTCCATGTGTGGGAAGAAAAGAAGTGATTTCATGGGGCTAATGAAGTGTTTGGCCTGAAGTCAAATCTCCAGAGACCTACATCAGAAGATGACGTGTACCTGTCTCCATGCTAATGGCGGATGTCCTGAAATCCAAGCAAGCAACCTACTATATAGTGACACAAAGGTCCATTGGAGTATCTTCTCTTCTAAGTACTTTACTAAACCTTTTCTATTAGACCAAGGAGCAGGTGCTGTCAGTGGGGACCACTCATCTTTTCAATGTTATAAGGCACCAAATTTACTTTGTTCTTCAAACATGTAATAAGCAATATGGCAATAGGAATTGATTAGAGACAGGCAAATGAAACAGCAATTAAATTGAATCAATCTGCTCTACCTAGTCCATTGTAGTTCACTCCTCACAGTTAGAGTCTTCAGAGATTAAGTACAGGGCCCATAAACCATTTTCCTGGCCCTGCTTAAAGGAGAGCTTCAGAAATGAGTCTTACAGTGTCTTTGAATAAACTGCACCACAGGAGCAGTGTATACATGGCTGAATATGGGGAAGTCAACCACGCTTCAGAAAAGATCTTCAAGTCTACACACTACAGTGGCTCATGACACTGATCAGGAAAGTATAAATACAGCAGAATATGT
The DNA here is from genome assembly GCA_019843965.1 of Rhynchomys soricoides. Lineage (NCBI taxonomy): Eukaryota > Metazoa > Chordata > Mammalia > Rodentia > Muridae > Rhynchomys > Rhynchomys soricoides. The sequence continues at coordinate 3,358,381 of JADRCH010000209.1, read as the reverse complement.
CTAATCCCTGAAATCATGGAATGAATAACTTTTCTATATTCCATTTTAATCATTGCTGATTTCATGCAAGAAACTAGATACCCTGCACTCTGCGGTAGTGAAATAAGTTTGTAACTACACTAAATGAGAACAAGGGTGTCATTCTCTCTAGCAGACTGAATTACAAATACTTTTAAGTACTGGATGGCTCTCTGAATAGATAAAGGCTGGGAGACTCATTCTACCTTTTGCTACTATAATAAAATCCCATAGACTATCTTATTTATAAAGAAAATAAACTTGTTTCCCACAGTTCTGAGAGCTAAGAAGTCCTATGTCAAGGTTCCAGGCTCCAAAACTTTTTCAGATGCTATAATTTGGGAGAGGGCATCACTAGTAATAGAATGAGATGAACTTGTTCTAATTTCTCTTTTACTTCTATAAAGCCACTAATCTTATCACAGAGGTTCCGTACTTCATTTAATTCTAAGTACCTCCCAGAGGCTCCACCTCCAGGTGCCATCAATAAGAGCTTTAGGAATAAGTTTCTAGTTCATGACTTTGGGAGCATGTACTTGAAAGACTGTATTGCATATAAGGAATGTAT